>PVKY010011359.1:0-12077 GCA_004027775.1 Bradypus variegatus
GGACGCAAGCAGGAGTGCCAGAGGGTTTTGGGGAGCAATGTCTGCGACAGGAGGAGCAAGACCCAGGCTGTGAGGCTCTGCCCACTGCCAGGAGCTCTGAGCAAGGACGCCATTTGAGGGGTGTGATGGGGGCTGAGCACTCCTGCCCCACCCACCCGTTGGGGCTGCCCACGAAGAACAGACTTTGCTGTCAACACTGGGCCACCTGAAGGTGCTGGGGGAGCTGTCAACAGACTCCTCTGCTGGCAGCAGGGCGGCGACTTCTTTCTTGAGGAGACACCAAGCAATGTACCTCCAGGGCCTCCCTGAGGATGGACCTCTTGGGATATGGATGCCCCAGCCAGGGGGTTGGTCTCTGGCCCACCTGCCCGTCTCATACATGTCCTCTTTCCGCGGAGAGAAATCAGTGAAAGAAGGGCCGAGAGAACCGGGAACCAAGAAGAGGGTTAGCAGAGGATGAGTTAAGCACCGCTAACTCTAACTCTGATTTCACTGGTGCACGGACACAAGGACCCAAGCCTTTCCCCGTCGTGGGCTGGGCCATGGAGGGGTTTTAAATAACCGAGGGGACCAGATTTCACGCTGTGACTCCCTCTGTGAATGAACCACTGGTATAATGAAGCACAAATGCCAATGCACACCTGCTTCCCACCTAGGTGAGACGACACCTGGGAGAGCCCTCTGCTCTCCGTGAGGCCGGGCAGCCGCCCTCCGCTGCAGCCCTGGTCTTTCCCCTCCCACCTGCTAGGGAAAGTCCTGGCACCAGAGAGGAAACTTAGGAGCACTCCTGGCCACGGCCGGCCAGCGTCATCGGTTTCCCTTCTCACAGCCTTCACCCTAAACATAACCTCTTCCTGTGGCAGTGAGGCAGAGAGAGAGTTCGCGAACCAGGCTGAAAACTGGGTGAGTGTCCCTGCGCCCTAAAACCTGCTACTGGTTGGCTGAGTGATCTCGGGCAAGTTACCTTAATCCCCCGAGCTTGTTTGCTTTTCCGAGAAACGTGATGATCACAGCACCTACATCACTAGCTTGCAATGGAATTCACCAAGTCCTTCCATGCAAGGAGCTCAGAAGGGCGACAGGCAGAGGGGTGCTCAGGAAGCGGGGGGCCTGCCCTAACATGTGCTAGCTGCTGAAATGCTGAACTAACGCAACTTCTCAGTGCCACAGGGAGCCCTGTACACCTCACAGCACTTTCCTTGATGATCCAATGAAATAATAATAAACTGCTTTTTAGAAGCTGCCTAAGACAAAGTATTTTAGGAGGACCCAGTCCTTAAAATCCCAGGGCCCATGTGATCTGGAATACTTGGCGGAGCATCTCCCCTTCAAATAAACAGGTATCTATTTAAATGTTTGAAACCTCGGGTTCAGGTTCCTTTACAGGCCATTAAAAGGAGAAAGCCCACGCGGAAGGCTAAGACCTCATGGGGTTGTGGAAGAGTGAAAGGGGGTTACCATTTCAATAATTAGGCCTGAAGACTGGAAGGATGTATTAGCCATATGGTCCTGGAGAAGTTTCTAGAATTTTGGAAACTGGAAGCCTAATGAAGTTGGGGTTTACTTCTCTGAAACCCCATCTCTGGCAGGCAGTTCTTGCCTTCTCCCAGTGAGGGAGCGTGAGCCATCACAGAGGGGGTGGGGGCTTCTCACCAAGAAGAGTCTTCTAGATCTTAGACGCTCTCCTTGTACCCTTTTGCTTCTTAGAAAGCTCTTCTTTATTCTTCCACCTTTTCTTGAATCTGCTTCTGCTGCCAGACCATGCCTTTAGCTGTTGAGGGTCACTGAGGCTCCCCATAACTTGTGCATCCACTTTCCCATCTTGCTGAGCCTTGTGTGGTATGTGCTATCATGCTGTCCCCCGGGCCCTCCCTGCTCACACTGCTTTGGAATAGGCCTCCCTCTGTTGCAACCATTGTTAAGAAAGATTTTATCCTGGTGACATCTGTCCTTTGTCCCCTCTGCAACTTTATCCTCTCTCTCTCTCGGTGTTTAGCCGAGTTTTTGCTGCCCATGGCAACTGTTCACAGCTTCATGTCTGTCCTTCTGTTTGTACAGACCTTCTAGAGGCCTTTCTGCAGGTGGTGTTTGCTCCCCAAATCTGATGGAGTTCGGCTTTGTGCTTGCCTGTGCTTTGTTTTGCTCCCTCAAGGCCTCCTCTAACCTCTGAAGTTTTGAATTTGAAAAAAATTCTCTATAAAATCTTGCAATACATCCTTAGATATCTGGCTGTCTAGTATATTCTTTAAATTCTGTTCTCTTCTGGTTTCCAAATTAACAAGCAGATTTTCTACTAGTATTTGATTTTCTTTTCCCCCTGCAAGCTTACTGATTACATCTTTAATCCCAGATGCTTCTTCAAAGAGATTTTTATTGGGTACCCTATTTCTCCTTGGAAAGAGGTTTTGTTATTTTGGGTTTCTAGTCACAATCTGACAAGGTTTTAAGCACTTTTCTTTCTTTTGAGATAACATAAAGTTTTAGCTCTGTTGTGGATGGAATCACGTCCTGCCCTGTGACATGTTCAAGTTTAACCACTGGTCCTGTGGGTGTGTACTCATTTGTAAATAGGATCCTTGAAGATGTTATAAAGGGGAGGCCGAAAAGGATCAGGGCAGGCCTTGCTCGAACATGACTAGAATCCTTACAAGCAGAGGAAATTTGGACACAAGAGGAGGAGAAAGACAGGAAGACAAATGGCCATGTCACGGAGGCAGAGGCTGAGCTATTGATCACTGGCAAGTCCCTAACACAGAGCTATGACTTCAGAGAAAACATGGCCTTGCCAACACCTTGATATTGGATTTCTAGCCTCCAAAGTGGAGACCAAAAATTCCCATGGTTTCAGCCAACCCATCTGCCTGTAGTGCTTTGTTACAGTAGCCTGGCTGATGAAGACAAGCCTATCTGTTTTTCAGTTACTTGCTGTCCTTTATGTATATATATTTAAAAAGCAGAACTGCCCAGGGGAAATGGCTCTGCAAATTACATGCTCTCAGAACACCCCTGACATCAGCTCTGGGTTTCCAGGCACAGGGGTCACTAGTAAATGTGTCATTCAGGTACCTGTCCTCAGCCCAGCACTCAGACTGGGAGGCACCTGAAGGTAGAGCTAAAAAAAAAAAATAAAACAAGGTAGAGTTCCTATGGTGAAGAGATTTAAGATGGAGTCAGGAGGTCGTTCTGGAGGTTACTCTCAGGTGGGGCTCAGCCAGATATCACAAACTGCCAAAGTAGCAAAGCCTCAAACAAAGGAGTTCCTGAAAACCCCAAGGACACTGCACCATAAAACAAACCACAGGATAAAGAAGTCAGTTAACTGTCTACCCTGAAGAAGGGCTAGAGAACCCTAAATATCCACCAACCACAAACAACTTGTCTAACCTTTTCCTTTAAAAACCCTTGCCTGGCAATGCCAAGGCCATACACGATTTGGGCTGCTACCTGAATCTATGCTCCCTGAACAGAAGTTCTAAGACCCTTAACAGATGCCTTGGTTGCTTTGCAGCTTAGTCTGTCATTTCTCTTGACAGCAGCCTCTGCGTCAGCCCTCTAGGCACGTTCTAGGCTCCTGTGTCCCTTTGCTGGGCAGCGACCCTCATCGGCGTCTTCCCTGTTGTCTGTGACTCGCTTGTCTTCTGGGCTCAGTTTCTAGCTATCTTGTGGCTTTACTGAGCAAGCTTTTTGGGGACTCAGCAGTGGCCGGGGAAACGCTGTCTTGCCCTGAAGGCTACTTTTCCACACCTGGGCGACAGTGGCATGGCCTGAGACGGCATGTTTGAAGCCTCTGCCCCTACTTTTCTACAGCCTTCTCACGGGAATTTCCTAAGATCAGCTCATCCGACTCCCTGTCCGCACTTTGGCCCCCTGCGCCCAGGACCCACCCTGCTCCCTGGAAGCTGGCGGGGCGGGGGCGGGGCCAACGAGCACGGGTCAGGCCATTGGGCGAGAGCCCCTCAGCACCTCCCCTTCCCGCCGGCCTCAGCCCCGCCCCGCGCCCAGCCGGCCAATCCCGCGCCCGGCCCCGGGCGCGTCAGAATGGCGTCCTCTGCGGCTCAGCTCAGGGCCCGGTGTTGTTATGGCGACGGTAAAGCATCCCAGGCCTGGCTGCTCGCGCCTGGGCTTTCTGACCAGGAAGCGGCATCAGCGTGGGGTCCTGGCTTGGGTGCTGGGGGAGCAGGTGAGGGCGCCAAGGGCCACTTTGGACACCTCCGCGGCCCTCCTTGTTGGTTGATGGGGTATTAGTCCTGCCTCGCTGTCCTCGCTGCTATTATCAAAGTACTATATATGATGTCTATATGACATCTATATGTCTGTCTATATGATGTCTATATATGAAGTACTATATATGATGTCCTTACCTTGGACACTTTATGACCTTAAGACTGTAACTTTGTAACCAAATAAACCCTCTTTATAAAAGCCAATCCATTTCTGGTATTTTTGCAAAATGGCAGGACTGCTATATATGTCCTTGCTGTCACTATTCCTGTTCCTTAATTTTCTCATGTTGCCTCTCAGCTCCATGACCCTTGCATAGACACAAAATTTTCTTCCCGAATAGCCAGCCTTTGTTCCTAAAAGTAATGACGTTTTCAGGCGTCCTGGGCAAAGTGCTCTGAGAGGGGCTGTTCCCTTTTTGGGGAATGCTTGAGAGAGGGCAGTTTGACCCAATTCTGAAGACAGAACTGGAGACAAAGACTGCTGGGGGCGGGGAGGTGGGGGAGGCAGGGAGTGAGGAGGGAGTCTGGGAAAGTTTTCATCGTACATGAATGATGTGTGGAGCTGCGGCAGCCATTACTGCACCCTGAGGGGAAGGAAGAACATCTCAGGGAAGCAGATGCAGAGCCCTGGTGTGGTTGAGACTGAGCTAAGGAGCCTGGGCAACATCTGCCTCTGGATTTAGGAGGGAGATCACACCCAGTATTGAAGCCACTTTAGCCAGGTTTTCTCTTCCTTGAAGCTGAAAGCTGCTCCTTTATGGCACATCTGCTTGATGATTCACCTCTTAGCCCACCTTAAACACCCACTACCACAGTCACATTGAGGACTTCAGCATTACCAGTAACCGTGCTGCTTCTGAAACACCCATTACTATCACTGTGCTCTTGCCCATATCTCCCAGCTTTCCAGTTTATTGTCTTCTAGCACCCCCATTCCAACAAGTCTTTGGCCCCTCTGGGACCTCCCATATCCAGAACTTCCATTTTGCCATTGTTCCCCCAATGTTCTCATTTCCCTTACCTGGCCTGCTGTGTCAGTTTATATGTATTATGTCCCCCAAAACACCATGTTCTTTGATGCAGTCTTGTGGGGGCAGACATATTAGTGTTGATTAGGTTGGAATCCTTTGATTATTTACATGGAGATGTGGCTCACCCAACTGGAGGTGATACATTTGACTGGATTATTCCCATGGAGATGTGGAACCTGCCCATTCAGGGTGGGTCTTGATTTAATTACTGGAGTACTTTAAAAGAGAACCACACAGACCCAGATGCTTGGTGCAGCTGAGAGACACATTTTGAAGACGGCTGTTAGAAGCTGACACTGACATTTTAGAGAATGCCATTTTGAAACACAATCTGGGATCAGCAGACATCAGAGGTTTTCGGATGCCATCAGCCATCCTTAAGTGAAGGTACCCTGTTGTTGATGCCTTACCTTGGACACTTTATGACCTTAAGACTACAACTTTGTAACCAAATAAACCCCCTTTATAAAAGCCAATCATTTCTGGTATTTTTGCAAAATGGCAGCGTTAGCAAACTGGAACAATGCCCTATTCACAGTGATTGCCTTTGCACATGCCCTCAACTCACTTGCCCCTCTCTCCCTGCCTTGCACTCACCTGCCCTAAGCCCCTCCCATCTGGCCTTGCTCCGGTGCAGCTTAGTGTCCCTGCTTCTGGACCCACCCCGCTGGTTTTTTCAAGGTCAGCTGCCACTGCAGGAGTCCTTTCTTGCTTTTGCCTCTTCAGTTTCCTCCTCTTTATTGGTTCATTTCCAGTAACACCCAAAGATGCCATGTTGGCAGCACTTTAAAAACAGATGGACATTGAAGCTTATCTCTCCAGCTGCTGCCCTGTTTCTCTTCTTCCCTTCAATAAAATCTGTGTAAAAATAAAACCTCCTCATTCACAGCCACACTGGACCCTGCTCAAGGAAGGGATCCTTCCTCATAGTTCCTCTGAAATCTGCAAGACCACCAAGTCTTCCATGTTCCCAAACTCACCTTCCTAACCTGCTTGGCAGTGACTGAAAGAGTTGTTCACTCTCTGTGGGGGACTGCATCACACCCCCACAAAGTCACACTCACATCCTACCCCCAGCCCAGTGGATGGGAGCCCAGTTGTAAATGGGATCTTTGAAGATGTTATTGGTGAGGCAATACCCAGTTGAACAAGGGTGGGCCTTAATCCAACATGACTGGAGTCCTATCAGCAGAGGAAATTTGGGCACAGGAATCGGAGACTGATAGGAGAGAAATGGCCGTGTGATGGAGGCAGAGGTTGAGTTATGGATGGCCAGCAGCCACCAGCAGACTGCAGGCGGCTTCAGAGGAAGCATGACCCTATTGAGACCCGATGGATAGCTAGCCTCCAAAACTGCAAGACCATAAATTACAGGTCAAGCCAACTAGTCTGTGAAAACTTGTTCTGGCAGCTCTGGCCAATGAAGACAGCCTCCCTCTTCCTTGAAGCACTTTTCCCACTTGCTTCTGGTCTTCATCCTTCCTCCATGGGCTTTCTCATGAGTCTTACCTTCTACTTTGAACTGTGGCCGTGCCATCAAGTCAGCTCTTGGATCTTTCCTCTGTCTACTTGTCCCCCTTAAGGGAGTTACTGAGGCCGTGGCTTTAAATCCCATCTGTGCACTTGACCAGGCTCAAGTAGCCAACTGCCTCCCATGCAACCATGCTTGGATGTCTAATAACCATCTTGTTGAGCACATTCAAAAGAGACTCACTAGTTAGCATGCCTCAGAAAACCATGATCCTCAGCCATGGTTCCCAAACTCAGTATAGGAAACCAGCCTGCCCCATCCATTTCTCTTCTGTCTTCTATCTAATCCATGTCTGCATCTCATTGCTCCTCACTGCTGTCCCCACCCCCCACTCCTGCTCAGCTCTAGTAGTCACACCTAAACTAATGCAAGAGCCTAAGAAGGGGTCTCCCTGCTTCCCCTCAGTGTGCCCCAGGCAGAACACTTCCCTTGGAGGCCTTGCCTGGGTTCTCTCTCCCACCATGTCTCCCCCTTCCTGCTTCAGCTCCCCCCACCCTCTTGCTGTTCCTGTAACATACCAAGGCCATTCTGGCCCCAGCACTTTTACAGTCCCAGGCCATGTGATCTATATCTGCCTGTACTGGTTTGTATATATTATGTCCCCCAGAAAAAGCCATATTATTTAATGCAAACTAGAGGGGGCAGACATATTAGTGTTGATTAGATTGGAACCTTCTGATTAGGTTGTTTCCATGGAGATGTGACCCACCCAACTGTAGGTGATAACTCTGATTGGATAATTTCCATGGAGGCGTGGCCCCGCCCATTCAGCATGGGCCTTGATTAGTTCATTGGAGCCCTTTAAAAGCTCTGACAGAAGGAGCTCATAGCTAGCTGCTGCTGAGAAACACATTTTGAAGATGGCCGTTGGAAGCTGACACTGACATTTTGGAGAAAGCCATTTTTAAATGCAACCTGGGAGCAAGTGGACACAAGCCATGTGCCTTCCCAGCTAACAGAGGTGTTCTGGATGCCAATGGCCTTTCTCCAGTGAAGGTACCCAATTGTTGATGCCTTACCTTGGACACTTTATGGCCTTAAGACTGTAACTTTGTAACCAAATAAACTCCATTTATAAAAGCTAATCCATTTCTTGTATTTTGCATAATGGCAGCAATAGCAAACTGGAACATCTACAAAATTTATTTAGTTGGTACAAGTGTTGGTTCAAGTCTAAATGACTTGAAGCATTGTCTACAGTTCAAAAGAACTGATCTTTTTTCAAAAAATGTTATTATTATTCAATTTAATTGAATTTATATTTTCACAATATTAAACATTTAATGGAATAATAACTGACTGTCTGTGATGGCTAATTTCATGTGTCAACCTGGCTAGGTTGTTGTGTCCCATTGTTTGGTCAAGGAAGCACTGACCTGGTTGTTACTGTGAGGGTATTTGGTAGCTGGATTTGCATCTTTAGACATTTTACTATATTTATGAGTGATGACATCTACAACCAACAAAGGAGATTGTCTTTGGCAATGAGAGGAGCCTCCCCATCCAATCAGTTGGAGGCCTTAAAGTGAGAACTGAGGATTTCAGCATTCAGAAGGAAGAATTTCTATCTCTACATTAACCAGCCAGCTTCTCCTGTGTATCAACATCAGCTTCACCAAGTGTTCAACTTGTGGCCTGCCCTATGGTATTTGAACTTGCCAATCCCCATGGCCATGTAATAACAAATCTCTTAACATTATATATTTCCTTTCAGTTCTGTTTATCTGGAGAACCCTGACTAAAACCAATTTTTTACCAGGATTGGTTCTTGAGAATCAGAATCTTGAGGATGAGATTTCTGGGTTGGTTCTGGAGTTTTTAGAATTGGTTCTCTAATCTGATTAGATTTAAAGGCACTAATGACTATTTCCAATGACTGTATTTCCTGATGATAGTCTGTGGTGAAATTTTGCAACAGAGATAAGCAAAATATCACTATTGGATACTGCCACTCGAATGCTCATAAGAAGCAGGGCTCTGGGTGACAGTGTATTTGACACCTTAGCAGAGTTTTGTGAAGTTAAACATATGATTTTTGCTGGTTGTTCCTAAAAATGCTTGGATGAAGTCATTAAAGAAAAGAATGAGCTCAAGCCTTTAAATTCCCAGCTCAAGTGTCTCATGAAAGACATGAAAAATTCTATATATTCCTGAAAAACTCTTATTTCCTATAGCTGCAGACTTGAGGTTTCTGAAGACCTAACACAAAGTCTTAGCCTGTGAGTAGCTGAATTCCTTACCTTGCAGGTATTTGCTGCTGAAGTGAGGGCACTGATTGGGGACGTATGGGCTGATAATGATGACAGTGTGACACTGAACCCCTAGATTCTGCTGAGTTTTCTTTGCCAGATAGACCTGTAACAGTCTGTCCTGAGGAATCAGCCACCAGAGGAACCAGCCATCCTGCCTCCACTTAAAGAGATTAACCCTGCTGTGCTGCTAAACCCATAACTGCCTCCCCTGAGGAAACAGCCATCACAACTCCCTCTGAAGAGGTTAACCTTGTTTCACCAGATGAAACTGTAATGAATGCCCTGAGGTTGTCCGCTTCCAAGTCACTCCCAATTCTTCTCATGACTGGCTACCACCACCCCTCTTTTCTTACAGACCTATAACTAGACTGAAGTCCCAATGGGCCCTAAAAGGTGAGGTATGAAGTGTGACCCATGAGGATGTGGGTTACATTCCAAAAGAACTGCATGATTTTTCCAATTAATACAGGAAGAAATTAGGGGAATATGTATGGGAATGGATAATAAGGGTGTGGGAGAATGGTTGAAGAAATATAAAGTTGGAGCAGGCTGAATTTATTGATATGGGCCCATTAAGCAGAGATTCTGCATTCAATGTTGTAGCTTGAGGGGTTGGAAAGGGCATTAACAGTTTGTTTGGGTGGTTGGCTGAAACATGGATCCAAAGGTGGCCAACACTAAATTAAATTGAAATGCCGGAACTGCCCTGGTGTAATGTAGAGGAGGGGATCCAATGGCTCAGAGAGATTGGAATGTTAGAGTGGATTTATCATGGAAGACCTGCTTACCCACCCCAGGAATGTCTAGAGGATGCACCTTTTACCAGGACTGCGAGGAATAAATTTGTGAGACCAATTCCATCTTCCTGAAGAGATACATGGTTGATTGTCTCTGTAGGTCAGATATTGCTGTGGGAACTGCTGTCACTGAATTTGGATCCTTAAACACAATGGGTATGATCTGATCCTGGGTTGGCAGAAGCCAAGTGGCAGTGCTTAATCACTAAAGACAAAGTGGATGTGGCTACCATAATGGACAGCAGACTGGGAGCATTAATCAAAATAGTGTGATTCATGTAGACATGACATGGGCTAGTAGATCATGGGGTACACAGAAGTGAAACAGATGGGTAGTCTACTAAATTTTTACTTGACCTGTATAAGCAGAAGAATTCTAGGTCAAGTGAACAAAAGCTTAACTAGATTCACAAAAACAGACAGTCATGGCCCCTTAATAAGTTCCCAAACTTGTGACAGTTTACAGACCCAGAGCCCCCTGAATGAAGAGAAGGCCAGGTTCCTTTGGGGAAGGAGCCTACTACACTGCCAAATATGTACACAGTTAATCTTGTTTCCAGCTTTCCCCAAAGGGACTTATGGCCTTTTACTAGAGTGACTGTGCATTGGAGAAAGGAATGATGAGACATTTTGGGGATTATTAGGCACCAGCTCAGAACTGATATTAATTCCAGGAAACCCAAATTGTCACTGTGTCCACTGTGTAGGGGCTTATGGCAGTTAGGTGATCAATGGAGTATTAGCTCAGGTCTGTCTCATAGAGGGTCAAATAGGTCCCCCATACTGTCCTGTGGTTATTTACCCAGTTCCAGAATGCATAATTGGAAGAGACATACTCAGTTCTCCAGAATCCCCACATTGGTTCCCTGATTCGTGGACTGAGGGCTATTAGGGTGGGAAAGGCCAAGTGAAAGGCACTAGAACTGCCCCTGTCTAGCAAAATAGTAAATTAGAAGCAATACTGGATTGCTGGAGGGATTGCAGAGATTAATGCCACTCTTAAGGGTGCAGGGATGGTGATTCCCACTGCATTCTCATTCAGCTCTCCTATTTGGCCTGCGCAGAAAATGGATGGGTCTTGGAGGATGACAGTGGATTATTGCAAGCTTAACCAGGTGGTGACGCCAATTGCAGCTACTGTTCCAGATGTGGTATCATTGCTTGAGCAAATCAACACATCCCTGGCACCTTGTATGCAGCTGTTTATCTAGCAAATGCTTTTTTTTCTCAATAGCTGTTAGTAAGGACCACCAGAAACAGGTTGCATTCAGCTGACAAGGCCAGCAGTATACATTCACTGTGCTACCTCAGGGTTATATCAACTCTCCAGCCCTATGTCTTAATATAGTCCAGAGGGACCTTGATCATCTTTAAGACATCACATTCATCCATTATATTGAAGACATGCTGATTGGACCTAGTGAGCAAGAAGTGGCAACTACTCTAGACTTACTGGTAGGGCAGTTGTATTTCAGAGAATGTTCCAGTTTGCTAATGCTGCTGTTTTGCAAAACACCAGAAATGGATTGGCTTTTATAAAGGGGGTGTGCCCATTTGAGTGTATTACATCCCCAAATGCCATTATCTTTGATGTAATCTTGTGTGGGCAGACCTATCAGTGTTAATTAGATTGTAATTCATTGAGTGTTTCCATGGAATGTGCCCCACCCAACTGTGGGTGACAACTCTGATGAAATATTCCCATGGAGGCATGGCCCCACCCATTCAGGATGGGCCTTGATCAGTGGAGCCATATAAATGGGCTGACAAACAGAAGGAACTCAGTGCAGCTGCAGCTGAGAGTGGCATCTTGAAGAGGAGCTATAGCCAAGAGGGACACTTCGAAGAATGCACTGGAATTGAGAGGAGCTTCACCTTACAGAGACATTTTGGAGGCAGCCTTTGAAAGCCAACTTTTGCTCTGGAGAAGCTAAGAGAGGACAAACGCCCCAAGAGCAACTGAGAGTGACATTTTTTCAGGAGCTGAAGCCTAGGGAGGAAAAGCCATTTTGAAATCAGAACTCCAGAGCAGATGCCAGCCACATGCCTTCCCAGCTAACAGAGGTTTTCCGGACACCACTGGCCATCCTCCAGTGAAGGTAACCGATTGTTGATGTGTTACCTTGGACACTTTATGCCCCTTAAGACTGTAAGTGTGTAACCAAATAAATCCCTTTTATAAAAGCCAATCCATCTCTGGTGTTTTTCATTCAGGCAGCATTAGCAAACTAGAACAGGGGTGT
>PVKY010011360.1:0-12062 GCA_004027775.1 Bradypus variegatus
ACAAGAAGTCAATGATAAATTCTGTCTGAATGGATTAATCTATTTAAAAAAAAAGCATATGGGACAATTATGATCATCACTATTCTTAGTAAACTGAGGCTTTGGTTTTTTAATCATAAATTGTTAGGACTGGGAATTGTTCCCAGAGCTTCTGTTCTAAGTCTTCTTCACAGGCTACAATCCCAGAGTTGTCAGAACCTAAATTCAGTCAGATTGACTTGTGATTTTTGATTGGCCCCACCCACATTCCCCATAAAGGTGTCCACTGGCACTGAACTTAAAGGGAGAAAGCAAATGAAACCCCAGTGCCAGAGTGTGAGCACTCAGCAGGGGCTGCCTGTGGTCCCAGTGCCCCCAACCATGGCCCTGAAAGCAGAAGGCCCCAGTACATGTGGATGGAGCTAGGAGTCATGCAGTTCCACTGCCCTTGGGAAGCATCAGGTAACAATCACTAATATCTGCTGAGCATCCACCAAAAACTCTTCTAAGTTCTTCAGAGATTGAGGTAGCAGTGGCCAAGATGGCTCCCAGGGATCCAGAACATGGTGGAAGTGATGGGGCCACACTGTAAAGGGCACCGCAGCCTCCACTGTGCTCCTTGGGTTGCTTGCTCTTGGGGGTTGAATCATGTTGCTCACAAAAGGCATGTTCAGGTCCCAACACCTCATCTTGCAGGTGCAAACCTATTTGTAAATAGGATCATTTAAGAAGTTATTAGTTAAGGTGTGGCCAAAAAGGAATGAGTGTGGTTCTTAATCCAATATGGCTGAAGTCTTTAGAAACAAAATAAAGTGGACCCAGAAACAGAAGACAGAAATCAGAAGAAGCCAGAGAATGAGGCAGAAATGCAAGCCAAGGAACCCCAAAGATTGCAGCAAAGCAGCAAAACACTCCAGAATCCTGGAGGAATCATGTAAATGCTAATATCTTGATTTTGGATTTCTAGCCTCCAAAACCATAAAGCAATAAATCCCATTGTTTAAGCCAACCCAGTGTGAGGTATTTGTCACAGCAGCCTTGCAAACTTTGACACTTGCTCTGGGGGAAGCAGATTACTGTGCTTTTAGGAAGCCCAAGAAGCCCCATGGAGAGGCCCTACACTGCTTCCCAGGTGTAGGAAAGAGCCACTATGAAAGGGGACACTTCACACAATTGTAGCTCAGGCCAATGTGAGTTCACCCATATAGATAATACCAGCAAGACCTGTCCACACAAGCCTTGCCCAAATTTCTGTCCAACAGAAGTCATGAAAAATAAATGAATATTGTTGTTTTAAGCCACTATTTTTGTAGTGCTATTTATGCAACAATATATGAGGGGTGCACAATAATAACTGATTTATTCTTTGCAAAGAGCCAAGAAGTAGGTACATTGTTATCTCTAATTCACAAATGAGGAAATAGAAGCAAACAATCAGTGTTTATGTTTCAGAGCCACGTTCTGAATCCAGGTGGTATGTATCCCATTATACTTTCCAATGCAGTAGCCAAAATGAATCAATATTAAATAAATTAGAAATTCAGTTCCTCAGTTGCAATCATCATATTTCAAGTGCTCAGTCACCAGAAGTGGCTAATGGCTGCCATATTAGAAACAGTAAATACAAACATTAACACCATTGCACAGTTTTATTGAACAGATGCATTCTAAGTGTTATTAGCTACTAAATAATACAATCAGCTAAAAGTGAAGCTGAGATACTTGCCTGGACTCACCACAGAGCTTACCACCTTACTAATGAAGGAAACCCAACTGCACGGGCCTTGGAGCTTGAGTGATTTGATGGTGTAGACAGAGAGTGTTGGGCATTCAGAGACTCAACCCCCACTCGGGGTGAACCAGACTGGAAGAGGCTTGTACCTCTGGGGACCATCCACTTCCTTCCCATCCTTCCTCTTGACCTTCTGTCATTCTCCTTGACCCTCAGCACATTACAGGTCAGTATTCCAAAGCCCACCCATGGCCTGGACCATCCTTTCCTCAGGTCCATCACAGATTGGTTTTCTGTCCATTGATCATTAACCACCCACATGCAGTACTTACTCTGTAGTGGTCCAATACAGGGCATTGGAGACACCAAGGAGAAGAAGACACTTACTCCACGGACCTCCCAGTCCAGTTGGAAGATTCATTGCAAATGGTGCCATGGCCCTGTAATAAAGGAATCCCCAAGGTGCTGTGGACAGAGAGCCTGTAGCAGGAAAAATGTATCTGTCTAGAGGTGTTGGAGAAAGGCACTTGGAAAGATGGTATTTAAACTGGGTCTAGGCAGGCAAGGAAGCCTGGACAAGCAGTGAAGAAACAGGGAAGAAAGAAGAGGCATTTCAGACACAGGCAAAGACTCCAGTTTGTCTCAGGAGCAATGAAGAATCTGTTGGAGCCTGATGGTCAGGGATGAGGTGGATGTAAGCTGTGTTGAGACTCACATGTGAGCTTTCTGTTGAAAAGAGAAAGGTGTTGCCTTTACATGTGCCTTTCTATCTTGGGAGCTGGATTCTAACAGCTGGTGTTGGTGCATGTGGGAGGGTGATTGGTGTGGCCCTCGCCTTTTCATATGGGATTCCTCTCCTTCTTCACTGATGTTGCTGACCTTGGGTGGGTGCACAGAAGAGTATGTAGTAATATGGTGGGGACTGATGGTTTTACCCAGAGGGACCCTCATAAACCAATAGAAGAGCTGTATGTCAATTCATGGAAAATGACACTGCAAACACCAAGTCACCAAAGCCAACTCACCAAATAATTCATGGACCAGTGTAAGTCAGATGACTCTCCAAATAAGGTAGGGCAAGTTGCTGCCCTGCTTGGCTGGGAGAAGCAGAGGTCTGGGTAGAAACCAAGGCAAAGGCCATGATAAATATAGGGTGAGGTCATAGGTCCACAAAAGGAAGCACAACCATAAACTTCATTGAAGGGAAAGCCCATCCACTCACACATGAAAAGACACATGCAAATGAAGAGGGAACTCACCCCTTGCCCCAAATCCTCAAGAAATCAACAAATATGTGAGCAGGCCAGTCTGTGATTAGGCATTGATCACTTTGTTTTCAATGAATTAGCCAGCTACAAATTGTTTTTCAGGGACTTGGTCTGCTTCTCAGGACAAGGCCCTGATCAGAGGTCTATGCTTGGCTGCGAATGCCTTCCAACCGAATGCTTATTTAGGGAACACATTTAAAGAAATATTAACTCACTCAACTCTCCACTAACCTTTCCTTACCCTACAACTCAAATCCTCTGAAAGAACGCTGTGGTCATTTTCCATGGTATGTATGAATCTTCTTTACTGTATTTTCCATCTTCACCAAAACTTCCACTATTTGGGTCACTTTCTCCTTGTCTTGCCCTCAGCCTCCCTCTCACACTTGCTCTTGCTTTTTTCCCTATAAACAATGATATAAATTACCACTTAGAAGGGGCTGCTTAGTGTATTCCCTGGTCTTTTTGGAGACAGCATGCTCTGTAGTGGATCACATTTGTGCAAAGAAGGAATCCCTGTAATTAGGAGTACTTGGATGGAAAACCTTGGCTCTATAACTCACAAGATCACACTGGTGAGGTTCCATTTAATGCAAGAGTAACTTGTGTCTCCTGTCCCTAATTCTGAATCAGTTGGGCCATTTTTCTAATTTAAACACTGTAAATTACACTCAACCTCCAAAGATAGGGATGAGGTCAAGGGACTTGATAGATGCTCCTTCACATGACTTCAATACATCACTGTCTTCCTGCAAGGCCTCTTAGCTTTTTACTGAGTGGATGGAGGCCTCATAACTCTCTCATCTCTCCATTTTCTCTGACACCAATTTGGATCCTTATTCAGACAATTTGGCAAGAAATTCAGAAGTCATGGACTGAAAATTATGCTTGCACTGCACCTCTCATTACTCTATGTTTTGTTATCACAACCAACAAATTTTCTCCAATTTCTCTTACCACTTTGTCCATTATTATGAAAGATTCAACATGAGAAAATTCAAGGATAGTAGCTGGATGTGCCAAGTAATTATGCACAAGTTTTGGTCAATTTAGCACAATTCAGTTTTAGAAACAAAATTCTCTTCCATTCCAATCACTCAGTTTCTCTGGTGTGTGACTTCTCAAGAATAAATCCTCTGTCTGGGATTTAGAAACTGTGCTGGTTTCAATCTGTTATGTACTCTGTAAAAAGCCATGTTTTTAATGTAACCTTGTGGGGGGCAGACCTATTGTAGGTGGGATGTTTTAATTAGGTTGTTTCCATGGAGATATAACACACCCAAGTGTGAGACATTTTGATTAGATTATTTCCATGGAAGTGTGACCCTGCCCATTCTTTATTAGTTTACTAGATTCCTTAACAGGACTCAGGAGTTGACACAGACCCAGGTGCTTGTAGATGTGCGCAGAAAAATGTTTGGAGATGTTGAACCAAGAGATGAAGCCCTGATTTTGCCCCAGAGAAGCTAAGACTGGACTCCCAGATGCTTAGATAGAAACACCCTAAGAGAACAAGCAAGGGTGAGAGAGAGAAGCAAAAAGATTCAGAAGCCAAGAGACACTTTGGAAAAAGCCATTTTGAAACCATAACCCAGGAGCAAAGGCCAGCAGATGCCAGCCCTGTGCCTTCCCAGCTGACACAGTTGTTCCAGATGCCATCAGTCTTTCTTCAGTGAAGGTATCCTTTTGTTGATTACTTAGTTTTAGACACTATTATGACATTCAAACTGTAGATTTGTAACCTAATTAATAGCCTCTATAGAGGCAAATCAATTTCTAGTACTTTACATTCCAGCAGCCTTAAAAAAACAGAACTACATATCTTATCTGGAAGGTCCCCTCAACTTCTTAAATCTTTTTAAGGAAAATTATAGTCTAGCTGTCAATTAGACTCCATTTCATTATACAATTTTTTTTCCAAAGTTGAACTTTTCTGTCATGGCCTCCATTAAACCACACATGCAAAGAATATTTGAGTTTGAAGTGAAGCAAGAGCTTGCACAATGCACCTCCTCTTCCCTCCCACCCTTAAGCCAAGGACACTGGGGTTTCTCCTTTATCTTTCTTATACTCTCTTCCACCCCCCAGGTTGGCTCCAGAGATCTCTGAGACTCTTGACTAGAATAAAAGCCTTGAGCCCAACTGCTCTGCTCTGTGTATAAATTTGAGCTGTTAAACCAATAATCAAATTTAAGCCATAGTGACTATGAAAAGATTTCTTGTAGAGGATTGGTAGAAAGAAGTTTCTCCATTTATCCTCTTTTCCCTTTGATGATAGCTCCTTGTTCTGAAGCCCCCAACCAAAGGATAACCCATAAAACCCAGCTGATGATATATTCTATCAATTTTGTTTAAATGTGAAGTAACGAGTACCTCAGTTTCTGGATTGATGAAGAAAGCCTAATTTTCCCTATTTCTCCCACTAAATGCAACTAAAAATCCTGGCAGTGTATATAAAATGAGTAAAAGAGGATTCTAAAAGAGACAAGACAGATCATCTAGGGAACTTGTGAATGAGAGAATAACAGAGTGGTGAATTTCCTGGGGTTTTTTTGACTCTGTAAATCCTATATTTGTAGCTGGAAAAGCTGGCCACCTGGAGACACAAATGGGCATGTGTGCCTGCAGACACACTCACACATACTCACAACAAAAACTGGTTTCTTTAACAAAAATACCAGGAAAGGGCAGCTTAGAAAGATGGAGGCTTTTAGAATATAACAACTTCATTCCATTCAGTCACAGCAGAGTAAAGCATGGCTCCAGCAACCCCTGCCACCAAGGGTGGGGGGGGAGTAGACCTCTACCCTAAAAGCCTCTATTAAGGTGTCCCCAATGTCCCAACAAGGGTAGTGTCCATGAAGGCTGAATGGAGAGCCAGTACTTGCAACCCCACTGGCCAGTGACAAGGCTCCTCTCTCAAGGTGTCAATGCAGAGACTTGGCTTTGACCCCCGTCTGATAGTAACAAGGTAATCTTATTTCAGTTTGCTAAAGCAGCTGGAAAACAACATAACAGAAATGGGTTGACTTTTACAGTGGGGATTTATTAGCTTCCAAATTTATTGTTACACAACCATGATAATGTGCAAGTTGAGGCAACAACTGGAGAATACTTTCTCTGAAGAGTGACTGCCAGCAGCTGGGACACCTCTATCACATGGGAAGTCACAGGTCCTTATTTTCCAGGAATCACTGCTTTCAGCTTCTGTGGGGTGTCCTTGTCTCTCAGCTGCCATTGGGCTTCCCTGAGGGCTATCGTTTTATCCTCTCATAAAGGATTAAGACACACTTTAAAGGAGTGGGTCACATCTCAATTGAAATAACCTAAAAGGTCCCACCCACACAGTGTCTGCATACACAGGCATGGATGAAACAAATATGGCCTTTTCTGGGGTACATAACAGCTTCAAATAGCACACCCCTTCCCTTCTCCATTAGAATGGCACTGGGGAAAGCCTAATACAGAGTCAGGAACTTCACCACTGCTCAGTAATAGGAGTTCACCCAGAACAGTGGAGGTGGAGATGAAATGGGGAGCTAGAAATTCATCCCTACCCTGCAGTAATGAAAAGCTTCCCCTACATGTGTCAAAAAAAGCTGAGAGGGGAGCCTGGACTTTGATTCAACCTTGAAGTAATGAGGCAGTGCCATTTTCCCCTACTGAAGCAATGTCAGAGAAATTCAGTCAAGCTGGAAAACTCAAATAAGACCCTGAGCCTCATAATAGAAAAGTATCCAGGAATCAATTAAAAATATCACTCATAACACCAAGAACCAGGAAGATTCTAAACTGAATAAAAGAAGACAATCAATAAATCCCAATCTGAAGCAAAGGTGATGTTAGAATCATTTGAAAATTACTTTAAATCCACTATCATAAAATTCTTCAATGAGCAATTATAGACATGCTTGAAACAAATTTTTAAAACTCAGCAAAGAAATGAAAGATATAAAGAAATAAATGGAAATGTTAGAAATTAAAAATACATTAACTGAAATATAAAGCTCAGTGAATGTGCTCAACTGAATGTGCATCCACTTAATGAAGGGGACACAAAAACTCTCAATAAGTTGGAAGATAGAAGCTAGAAATTAGTTAATTTCTGTTACTGAATCTGAAAAATAGAAACAAATGAATGAAAGAAGTGAACAACACATTAGAAACCTGTGAGACAATAACACAACATTCAACATTCATGTCACTGTAACCAGGGAAAAGAAGAGATAAAGGACAGGTAAAAATAAAACCTATTCATATAAATAATATCTGAAAACTGCTCAAATATGGTAAAAGAGATAAATCTAGATATTCAAGAAACTAAGATATAAACATAAATCCATGACAATCAATTTTCTGAAAACTAAAAACAGAAATCTCTGTAAGCAGCCAGAGAAAATGACAAGTTAACTGTAGGGAGAAACAATTTTAATGAGAGAAGATTTACCAGCAAACACCCTGGAGGCCAGAATAAAGTTGCATCAGTTTTTCAAAGGCTTAAGGAAAAGAACTGTCAACCAGAATCCTTTACTCAGGGCTTAAGGAAAAGGACTGTCAGCCAGAATCCTCTACCCCTGGATTCCAGAATCCATCAGGATTGAAGAGGAAATCAAGATATTCTCAAATGAAAGAAAACAGGAGAATTTATTGCCAATAAGCTTACCCCAAAAGAATGGCTAAAGGACATTCTCCAAGCATAAAAAAGAAGCAATAAAAGAAGAAACTGGGAACACTGAGAAGAAAGAAAGAGCATAAGCAAAAATTCAGGTAAATACAATAGGTATTCTCTCTAATCTTCTAAATTATGTTTTCGAAATTATATTTGGCAGTGAAACAAAAATTATAACAATGATGTGGTTATAAACATAAGTAGAGAAAATATTTTATATTAATTATATTATAAATGGGACAAAGTAAAGATTTGTAAAGGGCGTCAACACTTCTATATTTTACTAGAACTGATGAAATGGCAGCACTATTAGACTGATAAGTTATATATATATATATATATATATATATATATATATATATATATATATATAATACATAGATCAATACATTAAAAATCTACACAAAGAGATACACTCTAAAATATTATCTACAAATCAAAACAAAATTCTGAAACTGTTCAAGTAACCCAAGAGAGATAGGAAAAACAAAACAGAGAAACAAAAAAAAAGAGCAAATAGAAAACAAAAATAAAAGGGCAGATATTAGCCCCACACACCAGAAATTACACTAAATATATGTGCCATAAATGCACCAATTAAGAGAAAGGTGTTGGCAGAAAAGGACGGAAACTCAGCTATAAGTTGTCTACATTACTCAGCTACATTTTGTCTACAAGAAACTTACTTCAAGTATAACAATGTAGGCAAGTTGAAAGTAAAAGTATGAAAAAGGGTATATCATGAAAATATTTATTAAAGAAAGCAGGATAAAGTTTCACTAGCTGAGAGATTTCAAATGTAGTCAAGTGGCCATTGTGGAGGTTATTCCTATGCATTATATAGATATCCCTTTTTAGTCTTTAGTGTATTAGAATAACTAGAAGGAAATTCTTGAAACTGTTGAACTGCAATCCAGTAGCCTTGATTTTTGAAGATGATTGTATAACTATATATCTTATGCAGTGTGGCCATGTGAATCTGAAAACCTTGTGGCTCAGTCTCCCTTTATCCAGTGTATTGACAAATGAGTAGAAAATTGAGGACAAAATGTAAATGAATAAAAGGGGTGTATGAGGGGTATGGGATATTTTGGGTGTTCTGTTTACTTTTATTTTTATTCTTATCTTATTTTTATTTTTATTTTTTGGGAATATTGAAAATGTTCAAAAATTATGGTGAATACACAACTATATGATGATACTGTGAGCAATTTATTGTACACTTTGGATTATTGTATGGTATATGAATATATCTTAAGAAAATTGCATAAAAAGGAAAGCCAGAGTGACTATATTAATATTTGTTAATTAGACTTCAGAGCAATGAAAATTACCATAGACAGAGAGAGATCAAAGAAGACCTAAATAAATGGAAGGATATTCCATGTTTATGGATTGGAAAATTAAACATTGTTAAGATGCCAATTCCACCCAATTCATTTATAGATTCAGCACAATCCCAATCGATATTCTAACAAACTTCTTTGCAGAAATGGAAAAAAAACATCAAATTTATATGAAAAGGCAAGGGATCTGAGTAGCCAATGTCATCTTGGAATAACAGAACATAACTGGAAGATTAACTCTTACCTAACTTTAACATTTATTACAAAGCTACAGTGGTAAAACAGCATGGGACTCACACAGGGACAGACGAATGGAATTACAATGAGAGTTCAGAAATCAAGCCTCACATTTATGGCCACCTAATTTTTGACAAATGTACCAAGTCCACTCAGTTGGGAAGTAAGGTCTTCAGCAAATAGTGCTTGGAAAACTGGATGTCCATGGGCAAAAGAATGAAGTGGACCCTTAGCTCACGCCATGTACAAAAATGAACTCAAAATGGATAAAAGACCTAAATATTAGAGCCAAGACCATAAAACACATAGGAAAAAGGCTAGGGAAGCATCTTCAGGAACTTGTGCTAGGCAATGCTTTCTTAGACTACATCTAAAGCACAAGCAACAAAATCAAAAATAAAATGGATAAATGAGACTTCTTCAAAATTAAAAACTTTTGTGCATCAAAAGACTTTAACACGAAAGTAAAAAAAAGACAATCTATTCAATGGGAGAAAATATTTGGAAACCACATATTCAGTAAGGGTTTACTATAATGTAAATTAAAACCCAACTGAAATATCACTGCACACCTATCAGAATGGTTAATATTTTTAAAGAGACAACAACAGCTGCCTCATGGGAATGTGAAATGGCACAGCCACTGTGGAAAATAGTCTGGCAATTTCTTTAAAACTAAACAGGCAACTACCAAATGATCCAGCCATTGAACTTCTGAGTATTTATCCCAGAGAAATGAAGGCTTGCATTCAAACAAAATCCTAACAGTGAAATATTCATAGCAGATTAATTCTTAATAGTCAAAAAATTGAAATAACCCACAAGTCTTTTAATAGGTAAAAGGTTAAACAAACTAGATATCTGCATAATGGAATACTGCTCAGCAAAAAACAAATAAACAAACAAAAAAAGCAAAGCATTGATACAAACAGCAATCTGAATGAATTACCAGGTAGTTACATTAACTAGAAAAAAAACAATTGCAAAATATTACATACTGCTTGACTGCATTTATGCAACATTCTTTAAATGACAAAATTAGAGAAATGAACATAGTAGAGGTTACAGGGGATCTAGAAGGATGGGGGCATGAAGGAAAGAGTTTTGGCTATAAAAGGGCAACTGAGGGATACTAACCATTACAGAAATTTTCTGTCTCTTGATTGAGTGCTGAGTTTCTTTACTAAAATTTCATGTTATGGGAGTACCAATTATCTACCATTGTGGGAAAATGGGAAAAGGATACACTTGATATCTGTGTATTTTTTCTTAAAACTGCATGTGAATATACAATTATCTCAAAATAGAAAGTTAAATTTAAAGAAAGAAAATAATAGAGAGTGATGTCATCAGCATGAGGATATGAGAAATCATTGGAAAAGCCTCCCCAGAGATTTAGCAAATAAAAGGACAAATCTCACTTGCTGAGAATTCTAGAGGATGGTAGAGACTGGAGAAGAACTTCACAAACACTGACTCAGAGAAACAGAAAAAACTCAGTTAGGAGGAATCTGTCCCAGACTGCCAGCCAGTTCCTGTTCCCCTCCCCTCAGTCCCACAAAGCTGGGGAGTCACACAGAGGCAGCATGGCCCAGGTCCCTGCCACCACAGACAGAAACTGTAGAGTGAGTCACAGCAGAGAGTTACACCTCCACACACACCCAGACACAGGGACCTAAGTCCAAGAGACACAAGGTGAAACATAAATTACCCAGAGGAGCTGCATACAAAGGTTCCCACAGTGGTGGAGGGGGTAGAAACCAGGTTACAAGGGCTGGAGGAACTGTTGTGGTCTCCCTCAATCCATTTGCTCTTGGCTGGACCACCTAATGGCAAAACATGTTTTCCTGAGGTGACTCACCTTTCTGGATTGACCCCATGTGGATCCCTGGAGTGGGAAACCCTAACAGAGAAAAACCAGGAGGCAGAAGACAGCTAAGGAAAAACAGGGTGGGTTAAACTGAACTGCCATAAGATAAGTGTAAGGAAAATGGAGCACTTAACATTGGAGAGAATTTAAACATCTCATAGGAGCTGGGAAGAAAACTCTGCACAAAATCAAAAAGAATAGATCAAGATCCCCAGAGGAGGAATACAGGAAAATAAGTTGTTTCCCAGAAGAGAAACAGTGGCACCAAAAGTGCAATATTATACATGGCACTAAATGTCCATGGTGCAAACCAGATGAAGAAGAGATGAGTATATCTGAAAAGTTAAAAATGAGCCATTCTAAGGTCTAGAATAAGTTAGATTAAGCATCAAATAAAAGCCCTAATAAAAAAAGCCAATCAAAAATAAAACTGTAGACAAGAGGGAGAAATGGATCTTCTGTGTAAATTTATCAAAATAATCAGATGCCTGTATAAACATACTAAGAAATAAGAACCTATGCCCCAGCCAAGGGAACAAATTAAAACTGTAGAGAAGACACAGAATTTGGAACAACTAATCAAAGAAGTTTAAACAAACCTCCTGAATTAATTCTAGGAGATGAAGGAAAATAGTATAAGGAGATGAAAATGTTAAAAACCAAATGTGATTTTGCGGGATGATGGCGGCTAGGTGAGACAGAGCAGGGAGACGCCTCCGTGAAAGACACTGAGCGAAAACCAGAAAGTGACCCAGAACGTCAGCTCCAGGGTAGCACCAGCCGGACAAGCTCTGCTGGAGCCACAGGGAACGTGCATTTGCTGAAAACAAGACTCTACATTCTGGGACGAGTGAGTGATTCGGCTAAGTCCCCCGGCCAAGCTGCGGTGCGGGGAAACAGCGGGTTGGAGCTTGGAGCCCGGGAGCAGCGGCAGATAGGACGGGAGTGGTGTGGACTAGCA
>PVKY010011361.1:0-12076 GCA_004027775.1 Bradypus variegatus
TCATAAATAATAATAATGGCACACAAAAGCCAGGAAATGCAAAAGTTAAGGCTTTCATTGGAAAATTAACTCATCCAAATTGTACATATATAATAACCCTCAATATCAAAATAAACTTTCCAGGGTTGTTTTAGTATATGAAAAATGTGCAATATAGGCAAGTTACCATTATAGTGAGAACCTTAGATTTTCACAGGTTGGGCCTCTTCTAAGCATCATGGCCTAAAGCTTTCACAGTTTATTAGCAGGAAGTTTCATAATAAGGAGCAAAGGCAGCCTGCCCTTTGTATTGTAGATAACTCTTAACATGGGCAGAAGCAGGAGCCACATGTATTGTGGTGGTTGTTTTTCAGTGACGGTCATGGATTTCCTTGATCAGTTTTGAGCTCTCTCACCAGATCCAGTGTAAGACAATCAGCACACTTTCTCCCTTGGGATATCCAAGGGGAGGAGTCCTGTTGCCTGAGATGAGAAAGCCTGATGGTCCGTTTCTGTAAGCATTCATGTGGGATTGAACCCCCAGCCTCTAACTGATCACTGGCCACAAACGCTATTTTATTATGGTAGACAACCACTCAGTGTATTTCCAAATTCACTTAACTAAAAGTAAAGTGCTTTTAATCCAATTTAATATTTATTGACCACTTCTGATATTTCCATGTTCAAACATGCCCTAGGAACGGTGCAAAATACAGAGACTAAAACATAGTCCCTACCCACACACAAAATATTAGAATCTGTAGGAATAGTGGTGGGTTAGGCATGGACTTGGCAAGATAGAGTACAATTTAAGAAGTACAACATATTTTGAATGTTTATAGAAGGGAGAAATTATATGAAAGGATTAGAAGCAAATTCCTAGAAAAGAAGCCAATAAAGATACAATTTGAAGGATGGTTAAGATTTTTAAAACCAGAATTTATTTAGTTAAATATATTAATCTTGAGTAAAATACAGCCCCAGGTATACAGAAATATACTTGGAGTTTCAGATGTCTCCAGTTATGAGATTTGTCATGTAAAACTCTTACTACAATTCATGTTATGGAGGACTGTTAAACAGCAACAATTGAAATATTATCTTTATAGTATCAAGTAACAGAAAAAAAGGAAACATTTACTCATGAAATTCTCTCTTTCTAATCATGCCATATTTTTACACATCATTTATTTAGTTATTCATTTTTGGTTACATATATGAGATAAAATTTGCCATTTTAAATATTTTAAGTGTGTAATTCAGTGGTATTAATTACTTTTAAAACATTGCCCTACCGTCTCAATCTCCCATCATTAAAACTTTGTCATCACCCAAAATAGAAATTCTTTACTCATTAAGCAATAACACCTCATTTTCCATCTTTCCCAGCCCCTGGTGATCCCTAATATACTTCTGTAGAATTTGCTTATTCTAGATATTTCATGTGAGTGAAATCATACAATATTTGTCTGGCTTACTTAACATTATATTTTTAAAGTTCATCAATGTTCATTCCTTTATATGGCTGGGTAGTATTCCATTGTATGTATAGACCACATTTTGTTTATTCCGTTCATCTATTGGTGAACACTTGGGTTGTTTCTACCTTTTGGAAATTGTGAATAATGCTACTATGAACATTGGTGTACAGGTATCTGTTGTCTCTGTTTTCAATTTTTTGGGGTATATATGTATGTAAGAATGGAACTGCTGGGTCATATGGTAATTCTATATTTAAGTTTTTGAGGAACCACCAAGCTGTTGTACCATTTTACATTCCCACCAACAATGTACAGGTGTCTCCATATTTCCCGTCTTCACTAGCACTCATTATTTTTCATTTTGTAAATAATGGCCACCTTAGTGGGAATGAAATGGTATCTCCTTGTGGTTTTTATTTGTATTTCCCTAATAGCTAATGATGTTGAGCATCTTGTCATATACTTCTTAGCCTTTTGTATATCATCTTTGGAGAAATGTCTATTCAACTCCTTTGCCCATTTTTAAATTGTGTTGTTTCTTTTTTGTTGTGGTGTTGCAAGAGTCCTTTATATATTCGGGATATTAAAACTTTATCAGGGATACACTTTCCAAATATTTTCTCCCATTCTATGTGGCTGTCTTTTTACTTTGTTGATAATATCCTTTTATACACAAAAGTTTTGATTTTGATGAAATCCAATTTTATCTGTTTTTTTTTTCTTTTGTTGTTGTGCTTTTGGTATCATATCTGAGTCCATTGCCCAGTACAAAGTACTTAAAAATTCCCCCTGCTTTCTTCCAAGAGTTTTCAGATTTTTGCTCTTATATTTAGGTTATTCATCCATTTTGGGTTAATTTTTGTAT
Source organism: Bradypus variegatus (assembly GCA_004027775.1). NCBI lineage: Eukaryota > Metazoa > Chordata > Mammalia > Pilosa > Bradypodidae > Bradypus > Bradypus variegatus. The sequence continues at coordinate 2,326 of PVKY010011361.1, forward strand.
ATCGTGTGAGATTGGGGTCCACCTTCATTCTTTTTCTGTGGACAGCCACTCTTCCCAGCACCATTTGTTGAAGAGATTATTCTTTCCCAATTAAGTGGACTTGGCACCCTTGTCAAAAATCAACTGACCATGAATGTGTGGGCTTATTTGTGAACTCTCGATTCTATTCTATTTGTCTATATGTTTATCTTTATGCCAGTGCCACACTGTTTTGATTAATGTAAGTTTTGAAATCAGGAAGTGTGAGTCTTCGAACTTCGCTCTTTTTCAAGATGTTTTTGGCTATTCCCGGGCCCTTGCTATTTCTTATTAATTTGATAATTGGTTTTTCCATTTCTGCAAAAATGGCTACTGGACTAGTGATCGGGATTGTGTTGAATCTGTAAATTGCTCTGGATTATATTGACAAATTAACAATATTAAGTCTTCCAACCCATGAATGCAGGATGTCTTTCCATTTATTTAGGTCTTCTTTAATTTCTTTCAGTAATGTTTTATAGTTTTTTGTGTAAAAGTCTTTTACATCCTTGGTTAAATTTACTCTTTTAGATGCTATTATAAATGGAATTGTGTTGAATTCCTTTTTGGATTGTTCATTGCTTGCTAATAGAAACACGATTAATTTTTGTATGTTGATCTTGTACCCCATCACTTTTCTGAATTTGTTTATTAGTTCATATAGTTTTCTTGTGTATTCTTTGGTACTTTCTATATAGGATCATGCCGTCTGCAAAAAGGAATAATTTACTTCTTCCTTTACAATTTGGGTGCCTTTTATTTGTTTTCTTGCCTATTTGCTCTGGCTATTATAACGCTGAGTACAATATTGAGTAATACCATGGTGATAGTACACAGCCTTGTCTTATTCCTTTTCTGGGAGAAAGTTTTCCAACTTTTACTTAACAACAGCAGTGAAACTAAATGAGAGGAAATTCAAAGTCACTTTAGAAGGGAAACAAAAAAGTATTTGTGTTCCTGGATCAATAGAAGAGACTTATTCAATAGTTATGGAAAGAAATATACTTTTACTATCTAGAAATCAAATAAAATAGAAGCTATTGACTATGATTCACATTTATAGGATGTATATTTATAAAACATTCTCCTAATTATATCCCAACAAGTTTCCATTTGAGCTATTGTCTAATCTTTAAATATAGCAATAAAACCAAAAGAGAAAGAAAAGATATCTTGCTGAGTTTCTGACTGATTTTCATGGACTTCTTAACAACAAAAGTACTGTAATTACACTACCAACAAATAGAATTAAATAGTCACAATTAACTTAAAAGATTCATGTTTCAATAATCTACAGTTATAAAACATTATCCTAAGAATTATAATTCTCTTAAGCTTTCATTTGAGCCATTGAATAATCAGTTAATAGCAATAAAGCTAAGAAGAAATCAAAATTATTTTTGTTTGTTAGAGAACAAAAGCATGGGGGACCCTCAAGACCATCCATTTGGATGGAAGACCAAATACAGAGCTTGGGGTAGAGACATTTTTTGTTGCTAGTGGAAGATGTGCAGAGCCAGGGGAGAGAGAATTCCTAGAGGGATCTGTCCTTGCTTCCCAGAATAGGGGGAAGGAAAGAGAGATCTTTTCTTAGAATCTGCCTCCTAAGAACCTTCAGTAACATCTGACCTCTGATGTGATGATGTGGTGGAAACCAGTGCTTGAGCCACCACCTCACTGTTCAGGTGAGAGAATAGAACCTGTGCTGGTTTGAATCTGTTATATCCCCCACAATAGCCATGTTTTTCTAATCCAGTTTTTTGGTGCAGATTTATTATGAGTGAGATCTTTTGATTAGATCATTTCCATGGAGGTGTGGCCCTGCCCATTCAAGGTAGGTCTTGATTAGTTTACTGGAGTCCTTAAGAGAGCTCAGGGGCCTACACAAACCCAGATGGCTGGAGATGCAGATCGAAAGTCATTTGGAGATGCTAAGCTAAGAGATGAAGCCCAGAATTTGCCTCAGAGCAACTGAGAGGACCCCCAGATGCTTAGAAATGCCCTGGGTTAGAACAAGCGAGGATCAATGGGAGATGACAGAGAAGCTAAGAGGAACAGAAGCCAAGAGACATTTTGGATAAAGCCATTTTGAAACCAGAACCCAGGAGTAAAGTACCAACAGACACCAGCCACGTGCCTTCCCAGCTAACAAAGGTGTTCTGGATGCCATCGACCTTTCTTCAGTGAAGGTATCCTCTTGTTGATGCCTTGGTTTGGATACTTTTATGGTCTTAGAACTGTCAATTTGTAAGCTCATAAATCCCCTTTATAAAAGCCAATCCATTTGTGGTATTTTGCATAACAGCAGCTTTAGCAAATGGGAACAGAACCAAAAGAAGGTTCTGAGTGTCTGACAGCACCAAGAGTACCAGGAGAAGCTCAGTCATGCCCTGTGGAGGATCTGCTGTGTCAGACACAGGTAGTCTGATGGCAGGAATCTGCTCCTTTAGTCCTGACCTCAGAGGAGTGGTATGTAGCTCACATGGGATGCTGAACCCAGATCCCGGCACCATCCATCCATCACACAATGTTCCTTTCTTCTTGGGGATCTGGTCATCCAGAGGATTCCTTGGTGGTCCTCTTGAGCCCCTGCCAAATAAATGTCCCATCTCTATTATTAGAAATATAAGGATACTTTTTGAAGTGTTTAAATTCTTCCTCAATAAATTTTGTCTGATGTATGCATTTTCTTTTGTTATGTTACCCAGGTTTCTGTCACCCAACAGAGCTCTCAAACTATTATCATGAGCTTTTCTTTCATGGGAAAAAAGCTGGCTTCGGTAATAATCAGCGAATCTTTCAAATTTTTCTAAAGAATGTTGGCTGGTATTTTGTACATCTCCAGCTCTTCACATGCATTGCTGATCTTTTCATCAGCTTTGGAAAGATTCTCCTCTATTTTTATGGGGTAAATTAGTTCTAAATTGTCTATGTGGTGAAAATGCATTGTTTTAATGCAGTTCAAAAACAATATAAAGTTTTTGCTGGAGTTGTTTCTCCCTTTCTGCATTTTTTTCCCTAATTTCAGTGACGCTTTCTGAGTTGGAGCCTTCTAATATGCTGTTTAAGTGCATCAATTATTTCATTTTCTTCAGTCAATTTGCTGTACATCTGGTTTCTTTTTTCTTTTTAAAATATTTTTTAACTCAGCCATATCAACTAGTTTCTTCAGAACTCCTTTCAGTCATCTTCTGAGAGGTCTCCATTTTCTGATGCCTTCATTATGACCGATTCCAAGTTCCCACCATCCATGTTGCCTTCTCTATGAGCAGGAGCCCAATCTCTCTTCTTTAGCAAGTTACCCAGAGGCTTCATCTCACTTTCTTTGTTGTTTAAAATTTGTTCCATGGGCACTTGAGCATTTTTTAACATTTCATGCTATTTAATGTTTGTTCACTCTTCCTTTCCATTCTTCTGTCTCTCATGACAGCAACTTTCTGCTTCCCTGAAGAGTGGATTTTTCATCCATAGCATCTGTTTGTGATGTCTGAAGTTGTTCTTCATTCTTCTGATGTGTTTTGAATGCTATTTTGGTTGCAGCTACTTGAAATTGGATATGTTTTGATGCATCTTCTGAAGACTGGATCTTTCCTATAATTTCAGATATCAGCTCAACTTTTTCTAAATGTTCTGATTTCTATACTCAAAGATGTTTTCTAAAAGTCTTTATTTTAAACCCAAGTAAGGAGTTGGAGTTTTCCAGCTTCTTATTTTTGGCCTCCAGTTTTTGTATTTCTGGTCATTTGTTCTTGAGTCTGACTTCCATTAAAGTTGAAAATTCTTTTACAATGAGCTAAGCCCAAAAGTTTGATCTTTCTCCTGCCAAAGGGCAGAAACTCCAGTGGCCAGTTCTTTGGCCTGCTTGCGTCAAGTAGTTTTGATGATTAAAAATCCTACCATGACTATCAGTGCCACCACTCCCATGGCAGTTTGTGGGGATCTGGGCCTGGTGTAAGTCTCCAGGGCCAGCCTGATGAGGAGCATCACCATCATCTGAAGAGCCTCCTGGTGCCTGAGACCACTGCTGTGTGGACTCAGCTTTCCATGACCCTGATGGCCACAACAGGCTGCAGAGGACAGACGTGAGCATCCCACCAAGAACCAAACCAGCACAGGGCAACCAAAACAGACCTCACTGGAGGTGGAGAAAGGAAGATGGTGTCTCCCAACCTTCCTCACTTGCTGAAACACAGGCGATGATACCACATGGCCCTGGGTGATGTGGCCAGAGGACACAGGTGTTGTCCTGGGGCTCTAACCGGTCTGCTCTGCCCTGCCCGACTGCCCCAAGAATTAAGAAAGTCAATGTCTCGTCACACCCAAAACCCATTTGATGTCACCAATTGGGCAGCTGTGTGGTGGAAGATTTCAGGCCCCCAACCCTGGCCAGTGCTCCTCATTTTCTCAAATAAATGTTTTATCCTGTGGCCCTAGAGACCTCATCCTGTCCACAGAGGTCACAGAAACCTTTGTTGTCAGCCCCAACTTGGTCTGGGCCTGGCCAGCCTTGCGTGGCCCAGGGGGGGGGGGGTAGAAGGGCTTATGGGGGCTGAACAATAGGTTTGGGGCTTTCTTCACTAAATTCATCTTTAAAAACTAAAGACAAAGAAGTAAGTGGAACTTTCATATTCTTCATATTTGAAGAACATGCAGTCTGACTGTGAGCAAGGAAAGCGTGATTTCCAGACTCTTTCTGTACAGGGTGAGATGTTGGGTGATGTGGAAGTTTCAGGTGCTGATGCTTAGAAGGATTGTCCTGGAAGGTGTTGCTGCTCTCTCGGCACTGGCCGGCCTGCCGGACCACCCGAGCACCCCCTCGGTGTGCAGGCTGGGCCCTGGGGAGGGGATTTTGACACATGAACAGCAAAGAACCTTTATGAGGCACTTGTGTATTGCTGGAGGGTGCCAGCTGCTTCACATGGGTTAGCGCATAGCACATGGTGAGGTGGGTGCTACTGTTTTCATCTCTTGCAGGTAGGTAAGCAAAGGTTCAGTCGCTTTATCATTTGCAGAAGGTGAACTTGCCTAGTAGGCACTTGATTCCAATCCAGTTATTTTTCTTTATGATACAAGACATAGCAAAGTGAATGTGAGGAAATATTTCAACTAACAATGGCAGGTGCTTTCACTGAGCATGGGATATGGGCTGGATACAGAGCAGATATTATTAGGAAAGTAATTTGAAGTCATTGTTTGTGGAAGACCTTGGACAGCAGAGTGATAAAGGAAAGCTGTTTAATTCTTCAGGCCAGTGTTTTATGAACTGCTCCAAAGAACCCTAATGTTTCTGACTGTGAGTGTGGTGTTGGGGAGTGGGAAGGGTGGTATGAGGCCAGTCTATCGGTTCCCAGGCTCACCACCCCCAAGCAGCTTAAAACAGAGCATTTCCACTTTTATCTGAATTATATTTTAATATGACACTGATTTTTAGGCATGGGTTCTATTGCTTAAACATAAAAATGTAACCACTGTTCTAAACAATGAAAAGTCATTGGAGATTTTTAAGAGAGAGAAACATAATCTGAGATGAGTTGCACTGTGGTAGGGATATTCACAGATGATGAATTGAAGTGGCGAGAGATGGAAGGCAGGACAGCCAGAAAGGATAGTGCTTTGGTTTGCTAAAGCTACTAGAATGCAATATACCAGAAACAGGTTCACTTTCACAATAGGGATTTATTAATTTACAAACTTACAATTCTGAAACCATAAAAATGTCCCAATTAAGGCATCACCAGGATGATACCTTCTCTGAAGAAAGGTTGATGGCATCCAGAGTTCCTCTGTCACATGGGAAGGCACATGGCTGGTGTCTGCTGGTCCTTCTCTTCCAGGTTTTGTTTCCTTCAGGTTCTAGCTTCAGTGGCTCTTTCTCTCAGCTCCTGTGGGTCCTTCTTGCTTCTCTGGATGTTTCTCTTTTATCCTCATAAAGGACTCCAGTAGAGGATCAAGACCCACCCGGAATTGAGTGGGTCACATCTCAATAGAAATAACCTAATAAAAAGGTTCTACCTACAACAGTTCCACATGGCCTTTTCTGGGGTACATAGCATCTTCAAACCAGCACAGATGGTTTTTACACTAATAAAAAATAGCTCACTGTGGGTCTCTGGACAAGTTCTTTAACCCTCTGTATGCCTCAATTTCTCAATAATTATTTGTTGATCTCAGGAAGCAGTGATTTCAAAAATTCAAATGGTTCCAGAAAGTATATAGTTAACAGCAATTTTCCTTCCCATCTTCCCTTTCATCACCTTTCCCCAGAGACAAGGATCACTACTAGTCTCTTGAATATCTTTCAAGAGATACTCTGTACATAAACTGTAAGTTGCTGTATGCATCCCCTTCTTTCTTACACAGATGGTAGCATGCTAAACACTAATGTGTGCCTGACTTTTAACTGAGCAGGGTGTGTTGTAGATCATTTCACAATAGCACCAAGAGATTTACCACTAACAGTCTTTGTTACATGTACCATAATAACTATTCTCTCCGTTGCTAGACTGTTCAGATCTTCCCAATCTTTCACCACCACCATAACAGGACCTCTCTGAATACCTTTGTCAGGTATGTGAGTTGTTCTTAATGATTCTGGTGGAAGAGATCCTGGGTTACCATTCTGTCCTCCCTGGCACCACCACTAACATAATAGAAAAAAAAGAGTAGCTTTCACATTTCTGCATTTTTATTGTTTATTTTACAAAGACCTTAAAAATTAAACAGTATTACTTCCGAAAAGCAACTGCAATTTATCAGTTTTTTCAATGTAAGGTCATTGCCTCCTTATGAATTTTCTTTCCATAAATAAACGGGCCTCCTCCTTGGTGCTTAAAATGGGACCCTACCTTAAATGAAATTCTCTTGGAATGAGAAAGTTGGGTCATTTTAATTTTTAATATACTCCATATTTCTGATATAGAGTAAAATAAAAAGGGGCATCATTTTCACTGCAGGAATTACATGACTCCCCTGGGCTTTGAAAGTTCCCAGGAGAAAGAATGGGACCTGCCAGCCTTATTCTTTCCAGTAGTGGTTGATGGCTTTGCCCTGGGTCAGCTTTGCCTCCTGGTTCTGCTGCCCTGCTCCTCCTAGATGACATCTGCCCATAGTGTTTGACCAAGGGCCAGCGTACTCAATCCAAGCCACACTGAGAAGCAAAGGAGCAGCATCTGAGAAAGGAACAGCTCTCCTGCATTTTGTACAAGGAGTGAATTTGAGATCAAACAAGCATTCATTTGTTTCTGTGTAAACACATCCAGAGATAGCATCTGTAAACACCTGTCACTCTTACCAGCCATAGCTCTGTGTACATCTTTTCTTGTTTGATTAGTGGCCTTGTTGCTGAGGATAAACATAAAACATCTCCTGTGTCATATGGAACCCTTTTACATCCCAGGGAATCCTTCTATCGAATCTGTTATTTCAAAGGTTAAAATACCCTTTCTGATTTGGAATATAAAAAGCATCTCTCTCATTATAACATTCATTCGTGCATTCATTCGTATATTCAACAAATCTTTACTGTAATGTCTCCTGCATGCTGGGCACTTTTCTAGGTACTAGGGATATAGCAATAAGCAAAGAGACTAAAATCGCTACCTTCATGGTGCTTATTTTCCAGAATAGAGAAATAGAGAAAATAATTAAGAAAAAAGACCATAAAATGTTAGAAAATAACTGCAATGAAGGAAGAAAATGCAAAGATATGAGTGAGGAATTATTGGGGCATTGAAGTTTTTAGGAGAGTATCTTAGTTTGCCAGGGCTTCTATGACAAATACCACACATTGGTTGGATTAAGTAACAGGAATTTATTGTCTCATAGTTTTGGAGGCTGAGAGTCCAAAATCAGTTATTAACAGGCCATATTTTCTCCCAGTGTCTGTAGCGTTCTGGTGCTGGCTTGCCACAGTCCTTGGGGTTCCTTGGCTTCTGTCTCTGCCTCCATCACATGGCGATCTGCTTCCTTTTCCGGCCTCCTCTGACTTCTATTGACTGACTATGTCCAAATTTTCTTTGGTTATAAAAATTCCACTCACATGGTTTAAGGCCCCCATGATTCAGTTTGGCCTCATGTAAATAGCGTCTTCTAGGGTCCTATACACAAATGAGTCCACACTTTAACAATAACATCTTCAAAGGTCCTGTTGACAAATGGAGTAAACAGAGCACCCACGGGAATGTGGATGATGACTTCAGCTTGTCTTTTGTGGGGGACATGACTCAAGCCCAGCAGATCAGGAAAGGCTGTGGAAACAAACCAGGTTGATGTGGGAAACAGCAAAGATGAAAGTCCATGGCAGGGAGCATTCCTTCAGGGTTCAGTGAACACCAAGGGGACCAGGGAGGCTGAAGGACAGAGAGCAGAAGAGGAGGCCATGGGGGCATGACATGGGGGAACAAATCCTGAAGAACCTCCCAAGCCCCTTTACAGACTAGCATTCATTCCATATGAGCTAGGAAGCCACTGGAGGCTATTGACAAGGGGGATGTGTTTGCCATGACCTGATTTGCTTTTGAATAGGATCACGTGAGAATTGAAAGGACACAATAGGGAGGTCAGTTAAGTGGCAATTGTGTTCATCCAGGCAAGACCTGATTAGTGCAGGAGAGACAGTGAGACTTGATTCTGGATATATTTTAAAGGCCAAGCAAAAGGATTGGTTGATGGATTGGGTGTGGAGTGCGAGTGAGAGAAGACAAACATGTTTCCAAGGCTTTCGGCTAGAGCAGCTGTTAGGATGGAGTCGCCACTAACTAAAGTGGTAAAACTGTAGGGGGAACAGGTTTGGGGAAGAAAAAGCAGAGAAAGCCTTTAAAATATGTTTTGCTTGCCCTTTATATCTCCATTTAAAAATTAAAGGAAATGTTAAAAAAACATTTATTAAAAATATATATAAATGAAATTCCCAAGTAAAGAACTTTCATCAACAGATAAATAATATTATAGCAGCATATCATCAGGTTATGTGGAGGAACATGTCTTATTCAACTTTAAAGCCTCAGTAACTAAGATGGGATGGGCCTAGCACAGAGCAAATACTCAACGTATATTCACTGAATTCAGTCAGATTTACCATTGTTAAAACTAACGTGTAAATCTGTTCTTCAATCATACCTGTTTTTATTGGTAGCTATGAATTTTAAGATCTAATCTGTCACAGCCCAAAACTTAGTTCCATCCAGATGATTATGTTTTATTCAACTAATAAAGCAACTGTAGACCCAGCCAAAACAGACTAGTTGCCTTGCATCAAGGTGATCATTAAACACAGTAAATCTTTAACCTCCTAATCAGCTGACATACTGTGAAAATCAACTGGTTACCACAGCAAACAGGGAGGGTGGAGTTGTACACTGCACTACAAGGGAAGGGAAACTTGCTCTCCGTGGTCACATGGGGAAGGCTAACTCTGCATTATCCTTTCCTGCTTTGCTACAGCTTCATTATTACCGTGACTCTGTTGACTGTGTCTCTATTTACTTTTTTAAGTAAAACCAGAAAGATGTGTTCCTTTTCAAGATTTCTTTGTGAAAAAATGAAGAGCCTTTGACCATATTCAACTTTCTTTTCTTTACAAACAAAATAATAATAATAATAATTAGAAAGAAAAGTTATTATGTAGGTGCTGGCAGCAGCACTCATTCTCTCTCCGGAAGTAGACGCCTAATACTGTCCCCTACATTAGAAAATCACATTTTGGATTCCTTCTTCATGCTTCCTTCTGCTGCAT
>PVKY010011362.1:0-12078 GCA_004027775.1 Bradypus variegatus
GATATCTTCCCAAAGTCAAGGTGATACAAAGACATTTGCAGATTCTTTTTAAATGCTGGAAGAATTCATCACTGGCAGACATGAACAAGAAAAGCTAAAGGACGTTTTTCAGGATGAAGGAAAATGATGGCAGACGAAAACTGGTCAATAGGAAGAAGTAAAAAACACTAGATATGGTCACTATGTGGGTACACAGAACTATTTTAATTTTTAAAAGCAAAAATAATAACATTGTACTATGGGGTATAACTTATGTAGAAGTAAACATATGATAAGAGCAAAAGGACAGGGGGTCATGAGAATTATTCTGTTATAAAATCCTTACATTTATATGGATTTTAATTCTAAGTAGACTGCGAAAAGTTAAAGATGTATGTGGAAATCTGTAAAGCAATCATTAAAAAAGTACAAAGAGGTAAAGTTAAAAGCCAGTAGAAGAAACAAAGCAGAATACTAAAAAAATGTTTGATGTGCCCCAAGGAAAAAAAAAAAAAGCAAAATGGCAAACTTAAATCCAACCACTGAAAATTATGTTAAATTTAAATGAACCAACCATTCCAATAAAAGGTCCAATTACATGCTGTCTACAAGAGATACACTTGAAATACAAACATACACATAAGAGAGGTTGAAAATGTAACCATGGGAAAAAATGTATCAGTTTGAACAGTAAAATAAAGTTCATAAGCCTATCTTAATAATCAGACAAAAATAAAGCTTTGAGAATTACCAAAAATAAAAGATCATTTCCTAGTGATGAAAGGGTCATTTTATTGTGGAAGACATAACAATTATAACTGAGTATATACTTAATAAAGAGCTTCAAAATACAGGAACCAAAACCAGACAGCACTGAACGAAGAAATGGACAAATCGACATCATACTTGGAGAAAATAAACAGAAAGGATATGGAGGACCAGAATACACCATCAACCAAGCCAAGCTGACACACATTTACAGAGCACCACATCCAGTGACTCCAGAATACACATTCTTTTCAGGTGCAAGAAGAACATTTACCAAGATGCCCTTATGAATTCATAAGCCCTTATGAATTTCAAAAGACTGAAATCTTACAGAGTATGTTCTTTGGCCATAAAGGAATTAAATTAGAAATCAATGACAAAGGATATAAAAAAAATCCCTGAACAGTTAGAAACTGAACATAATACTGAAATAAGCTGTGGGTTAAAGACATCACAAGGGAAATGAGAAAATATTTTGAACTGAATAGATATTAAAATGCAATGTATCAAAATTTGTGGATTAAGCTAAAACAGTGCTTAAAGGAAAACTTACGGCCTTAAATCATCGTAAGATACGTTTTTAATCAATGACCTAAACCCAAAGTGAGTCGAAGGAAGTAAATAAAGATCAGAGGAGAAAATCAGAGAAAAGTCAACAAACAAAAGAGAAAATTTAAAAAAGTGAAACCTTGGTTCTGTGTAAACATGACTATAATTGATAAAACCCATAGCAAAACGAATCAAGAAAAAAAGAGAAAGGGAAAATACAAAGTAACAATATCAGGAGTAAAATGGGGGTTTCACTAGAGAACTAGAGACGCTAAGAGAACTGTATGAACATCCTGATTCCCATAAAGCAGACAGCGCAGATGAAATGAACAGGACTCCCCGAGAAGCACAAACCCTCAAAACTTAAACAAGAAGCAACAGAAAAATCAGAATAGCCTGATACCTGCTAAATAAATTAAACGGTATGAAAATACTCCCTATGAAGAAAACTACAAATGGATTCAATGACAAATTCAGTCAAACACTTAAGAAAGAAATTATAACAGTCTTACACCAATCTTTCAGTGCACAGAGGAAAGGGGATCATGCCCCAGCCTACTTTATGATGTCACGAAACCCTGATATCGAAACCTGACAAGAAAGAATTACAAAGTCCTGTAGGAACACAAACACAAAAATTCTCAACAAAATGCTAACCAGTAAAATCCAGCAATATCTAAAAATAATACACCAAGAAGAAATGGGATTATATCAGATATGTCAGGTTGACTTAACATCTGAAAAAAAATCAACATAATTCTCCAATATGAACAGGGAAAAAAAGGTAGAGAAACCATATGATCACCTCAATAGATGCGAAAAAGCATTTGACAAAATTCAACACTAAGTGATAATGATAATTCTCAACAAAATTAGGAAAATAACTCCCTCAGCCTGATAAGGCACCTCTATAAAAACCCTATGGTTAATATCATATTTTATAGATTGAAATATGATAAAGACTAAGTGCTTTCTCCCTAAGATTGGGAATAAGGCAAGGATGTCTGCTTCACCAGTTCTTTTCAACACTGTACAGGATGATTTCCTAGCCAAGTAAAAGAAGTCAAGTAAAAGAAATAAAATACATAAAAATGGGGAAGGAAGGAAGGAAGGAAGGGAGGGAGGAAGGGAGGAAGGGAGGAAGGAAGGAAGGAAGGAAGCCACTTCTATTCACAGACAATATGAATGCTTACTTAGAAAATCTGAAGGAACCTACAAAAAAACAAAACGGAAAAACAAAACAAAAAAAACCTACTAGAACTAAAGTACATTTCACAATGTCACAATACAAGGTCCAAATACAAACAATGAATTTAAGTCTCTTTACTAGCAATGAATAGTTGGAAAATGAAAAAAAAATTTTTAACATCTTTAGCGATGTACAGTTAAATGGTTTAATATTTCCAGAGTTGTGCAACCATCACCACAATCTACTTTTAGAACATTTTCTTCACCCCAAAGAGAAACTTCACGCCCATTAGCAGTCACTCCCCATCATTCTGGAAAATAAAAATCTTAAATACTATTTATAATATCCTCAAAGAACATAGCATACTTGAGAATAAATTTTAGTGAAAGACCTCCACACTGAAAATTACAGAAACCTGCAAAGACAAATTAAAGGGGACCTAACTAAATGGAGAGCTGTACCATGTTCAGGAATCAGCATAGGGACAATTCTCGCCCAAATTCATCTATAGATTCAAAGCTATCACAATAAAAAAAATTCCAAAAGGCTGCCCGGTACAAACTAAGAAGCTGATTCTATAATTTATTTGGAAAAACAAAGGACTTAGAATAGCCAAAACAATTGAGAAGAATAAATTTGGAGGATTTAATCTCTTTGATTTCAAACCTTACTATAAAACTAGAGTAATCAAGACAGTGAGTTACTGGCCTACAGACAGATAAACAGGTCAAGAGAACAAAAGAGAGTCCAGAAATATGACCCACACATATACAATCGCTTGACCTTTTTTTTTCTTTTACAAAAGTGCCCAGGTATATGAAAGGGGAATGAGAAGTCTTTTCAATAGGCCCTTAACTCATGCCGTACGAAAACATCAATTCAAGATTAAACATACAAGCCAAAACAACAATTCTTCCAGTAGAAAACAGAATATCTCTATGACTCTGGGGAGAAAAAGCTTTCTTAGAGAGAACACAAAATATAATCATTCTTATAAATTGATAAATTAGACTCTTACAAATTTTTAAAGTTCTGCTTATTAAAAGAAAATGTCAAGAAAATGAAATGGCAAACCTTGGACTCAGAGAAAATATTCCCAATGTGGACTTGCATGCAGAATATATTAAAAACTCCTACAAATCAGTAACAAAAAGGCAAATAACCCAATAGAAAAAGAGGCTAGAGATGTCAGCGGACACTGTACTAAAAATAACATGTGAATGGCCCATAAGCACATGAAAAGGTGTTCAATTCGATGGTTATCAAGGAGACGCAAACTAAAACCACAATGAGAAACCATCACACACCAGCCCAATGGCAAAATCAGACTGCCTATGCCAAGCACCGGCACGGAATGTGCCATCAGACACTGCTGACAGCAGCGAAAAGGGACAGTGAAACAGGACAACCGCTTTGGAAAGGACTCGGCGGTTCTCACACAGTTCCACCTGCACCCACCCGTGGCCCCAGCAAGTGCACCGCTGAAGGGAGACAAAAACATTTGCACAACGATGTCTGCAGCAACCTTACTGGTGATGGCCAAAACTGGGGTGGTCCAAATGTGTCTTAACAGAAGATGAACTAATAAATTAGGGAATATGCAACAATAAAGTGTTCCTCACAGACAAAAATAATCAGCTACTATACACACAATACAGAAGAATCGCAAAAACATTATTCCGAGGGAAAGAGGCCAGGCTCACGAGATGACTAGGGAAACCGAGTCTAGGGTGATACAAATCACCGCGACTTTCGGGGTTGGGGAATGACTGGGAAAGGGCACGAGGCAACTTCCTCCAGCGACGGGAACATACATTTCTCAAACCCCAATGAACTGTAGCATGTATCTCACTGCACTGAAATTTTATCTCATTTCAAAAGCATGTTTAATAAATAAATAAATGCAACTGAAATTTTCTGGGAAAAAAAATCAGGAGGATCTGCTGAGAACTGAAGAGTGGACTCATTTAAAACTTTTACATTTTCCATTCATAGGTCACCCACATTCATAAATTCATCAAGCTCGATCAAGGATGAAATAGAATACCTGTTGACTCTTCGTGGGCACTTCTCTGGCTTGATATCCAATTCATAATGATAGATGTCAATTTTTGGAATGTCCATTTCAAAGAAATTGGCCTGTAATTTGATTGTTCTCCCAGAGGTCCCAAAGTCGGGTCTAGGTGGAGGCTTGAAGGCATATCCTTGGATGGGGGGTGGCGGCGGCGCGGGAGGCGTGAGCACTGCAAAAGAGCAAAAGAAGGCCCGTTACGCAGGGCAGTGGCTCCCCCTCGGCCACCTCACCGCGGGGCGCCTCGGAAGGCTGGGCTGAGCGGGGAAGGGCCCTCTTCCCATGTGTGAGTCCACCGCCGCGGCCCGTGGCCCTGCGCCGCACGCCCCCTTGTCCTCTCCTTCGCCCCTCTCCTCTGCCTTCCTGTTACACACCGGGTCTCGTCCCCCCTCGGGCTGTGACCTGGCCCCTGCATCCAGCCCGTCCCAGCCGCTGGGCTCCCGCCACTGCACTGTGCCCCCTCCGCTGAACACCCGGTGCCATGTGGCCAGGGCCTCCTTTCTCAAACACTTCCCCACCAAGGTCCTCTCCTTGCTCTGCCCAGTTACTTGAAACATTGCCTTTTCTCAACTTGGCCCTCTTCATTTCTCCCGTTTGTGGTCAGTAAACCCCTAAGCTACAGGTCCCTCTTCCCTCTGAGTTCCTGCTACGTGGAACGTTCACACTCAATTCAAACTCCGTATCCACAACTGAATTCTCTCGCCCAAGCCTGAGGGAAGGACACCATGAGGGACACCATGGACCACCCACCCCCAAGACCCCTGCTCCCTTCCTCACAGCCAACGCTCCACCATCCTCACCACATCACCTGCTTTCCTCATTCACCCCTTCCCTCCCAGGGCCTCCGGGCCTTGGCCTCGGCTCCGCTCCCCACTTCACCCTGCAAGGGCTATGGCAGAAGCACCCCAGTGGGTCTCACCTTTCAGTGCCCCCTGCCCACCCTCTTCCCTCGTCCACCCTGCAGGCCAGTGCGCCAGATCCCCGCCCTCCCCGCCACATCCATGGCTCCCTATCTGGTCTCAACCACCTGCAGCCTAGCCTTCTGCCTCTTCCCCTCCCCAGGAACCCCTCAGAGCCTGGCACATCACGGCTCCCGCCCAACAATCCCACTGGGAACATCCCTCCGAGGACCAGCTCCAGCATCAGCGGGAACAACTTCCTCTCCCTACCCCTGCCGCCCACCCCCACCCCCCACTGTCCTCACACTCCCAGGGCCACGGGGGGGCACCCCTGCCTCCTGGCTGGGCCACAACTGCTTCGAGGCCCCAGGGCCTGGGAGCCCAGCAACGCACAAGGAGAGCCCAGAAACATCAGAGAAGCACCAGGGGAGGGAGGCACCCAAGGGTCTCTTTAATGGGCCATGGAAGTCACCAAGGAAGATGCTGGCAACAATGAGAAGTCAAGAAGGTCAAGCTTTCCCATCTCAGCACTCATGCAAGATGCCATGCTTCACCCTGAAAACCACTCAACACACACAAGCCTCCATTCCTGGGGCTTCCGGCAGCCCCTCCGGTCCCTGGAAACGAGTCAGCAACCTCTTTTCTTCTTAGCCCAGTATCACACTGCCACCAAGGAAGTATCTCCATGTTCAGCCGATGTGCTGTCCTTTCTAAAGTGCAGTACCGTACCTAGCTGGTCATCATACTTCTCATGCACACTCCCTTTGCATTTGAGAAATCGGAAAGATGGGACGGCGTGAATTACAGGCAAGGCAGACAAGCCCGAGGAACAAGTCTCCTTTGGAATTAAAGGGGCAAAAGTTGTCAAGTAGCCCCCCTCCTTCACTTTAAACCATTAATTTAATGAGGGAATGCTTTAAGTTCAAACTGTGGCTTTAGAAGAAAGGCAATGAACATTTTTTCAAAAATAGAATAATTTAAATTTTCACTCAAATGTCTTTGTTTCAGAGAGAGAGAGAGAGAGAGAGAGAGAGGGAAAGAGAGGGAAAGAGAGAAAGAGAGAAAGAGAGAAAAGAAAGAAAGAAAGAAAGAAAGAAAGAAAGAAAGAAAGAAAGAAAGAGAGAGAGAGAAAGGGAGAGAAAGAAAGAAAGAAAACAAACCACCCCCACATTTAAAAAAATCCATATATTCAATCCCTATTGACAGTCACTGGAAACACAAGTACTCTACTAAAAATACTATAAGCTGTCCTCACTGCATTTCTGACCCAAGAAAACTTGGGGAGCCCTTGAGTCACTTTTTTTGTTTTCTTTAAGAAAATGAACATTCTTGGCAGGTCATTAATCTCACTGAGTCCGAAGTAGGGCCTCTCTCCACTGGACAACTGCTGCTTCATGGAGCATGTGTTTGCAGACTTGTAAAACATTTCCTTCCTTCACCACACAAGCACCACGTGCCTCTTGTGTGCTGGGCACTGTGCTAGGACCAAGGAAACACATGTACACTATGCCCTCCAGCAGCCCACGTGCCGTTCCCAGAGGACGATTTCGGGCTGTAAGCCTCCAAATGGATGGAGCTTGTTTACTTTTCCTAAGCGTAGCAGGTCACACGTGACCCTGTCACTGGGGACGCTGGCTGCGACGAAGTGTGGACGCTGCCGTCTGGATACGCAGTCAAACTGGTCAGCCCCTTGCTCTCTAAGAGCCGGAGCTCTCCCGGGTACGTGGCACGAGGCAAAAGCAGGACGTGCACTAACACGTGGTCCCTGTTCACAAGTGGATTACGCCTATTCAGCAAGAGAGATCTTGTGACCATAGAAACAAAGCTAAACTATAAAAAGCACGCATGTGCCAAAGGAAATCTCCAGGCATGGCGCCAAAGAACCCCCCCCATCAATTTCAGGAAACGGGGATTCGTATTAAAGAAGAGGACTGTCATCTGTTCAGCGCTTCCTAGTTTACAACATGCTTTTGTACGTTTCTTAAATGAGTCTCACGGCTACAGAGCAAAGATGTAACATAGAAAAATGAAAGCAGCCAGGGCTCAGACAGATAAAGCAGCTCGCTGGTGATGGGCAGAGCGGAGACCCCACACCCCAACCCCACCTCCTTCCACTACATCAGCCATCGCTTAGGAGACGGTGATGAAATCTGACCAATTAGCACACATTAGACTAGGGTTGATTTCTCAGGTTGAGCCTACTTACCCCAAGGAGCCTACCCCAAACCCTTTACTTCTACATTTGCCATGGGAAACAATGAAAATTAACATTATTCACCATCTCGTGTTACCAACTTGTTTTGATAAAAGCATTTGGGGCCGGGGCGCAAGATGAGTTTATTCATAAAAAATTACACAAGGTATTTCTTCCTTGCTTCTAGCTTTTAATAAGGAAAACACTGTTGCTTTGTGGGAAGGCATATGGAACATAAAATCACAGGAAACCAGAACAGGTTTCCAAGCGGAGGGGTGGGGGAAGGACCCAGGAGCTTTACACCTTCGGGAAGGAAACAACTAACTATTGGAGAATATCCAACTCTGCTGGGCCTCTAAGTCCTCGGGGATGTCTTAGCTCTATTTTTATAATTCATAAGGAGTCCCAGGTACAAGCTACCAAAACAAGCAGGATTCAAAACCAAAACACCAGGAGGCAAAGGTACAGCAGTAAGGTGCTCTGCGCACAGAATTCCATGTGAGCATGAAGACAGGGGAGAGGGGTCTCTCCCTGGATCCCCGACACCAAGATGGAAATCAAACGCTATGACAGGCCCAAGAGCAGATGAGTGGACAGGCAGTTCAGGGGGGCTGACCCAAGACCACCTCGTCAACACTTCCTTCCCTGGTATTGCCAGGCACTACTGATCTAGGACCCAGAACCACACGGGGGTCTCGGGGAGAGCAGGTGAAGAGGGAGCACCCTGTGGGGGGCCCGCTGAGGCAGGTGCCCCCAGAGCATGAGCTCCCCCAGAACGGAGCCCAGCTCAGCCAGCACTGGTGGAATAAGTGGAATCCTGGGCAGCAGTCCACGACGCACTGGAAGGCTCCTGGAGGGGACCCCTGGGCTGGTGCAGATGAGACCACGTCCCCATCCCCACCCCGTGTTTACGACTCTGCTCACCCTCCCAGTGATGGCCATGTGGGCACCCCAGGCTGGCTCAAGCTCTGCCCCCCCCCCCCCAGAAAACCAGGCTCTGCCTTCCCTTGAAAAGTGTCCCCGGTGTCCCGGCCAGCGTTTCCTCCGCAACCGCAGGTAGCACGCAGCCACGTCCCTCAGCGGGCAGCTCGTCAAACAGTTTTGTTTGGAATCAATTTCCAGTTGTTTCTGGAAGGGCTTGTCTTGTGCCTGCACTGTGGGTCAAAGCTCTTGAGGACGGAAAGGCAAATCTATCTTTTTCATCCGGGAATCGCTGAGCTCACTTCATGGTTCCCGAGAGGGGAAGGATTTCCCACAGGCCTGGCACACACGGCCCTCAGCACCCTAACGACTCAGCCCTGGTCGGGAACACCTGATGGGTTGGGCTCTGGAGCCGCAGTCCCAGCACAGGGCCAGGGGCCCCACTGCTGCCGAAGACGCAGTCTCCTGAGACCGTTCAGCACGTTTGCCTGAAATTCCATTTTTAGAGTCACATCGCGAACAACAAGAGAGAACAGGTAGCCCAGGAGTGACTGCCTGACTGTGTGAGTCACCAGGTCACAGCAACAGAAGGCCCTGTGCCAGCAGGGGCCAGGGGTCAGCAGACCACAGAGAGGGCACCCCCGTCTCAGAAGAGGACCACAGAGGGGGACTGTGGGACCCCAGTCCCCAAGTGCAACCTCCCAGCTGCCTCCACAACCCCCCAAAAAGAAAGGAAGCCCCTCTCCATAGCAGTGCTCGCATGCCCAACCCTCCACCGAGGTAAGGAATGGAGATTAGGAAAAGCTGGCACGCAGGTCAGGCACTGGGGTGAGCACAGAAGGAAAAGTGAGAGCCCTTCTGGAAGTTCTCAGAATGGGTGGGTGTCCTGGCTGGGGCCAGGAGGTGCTGCAGAAATTCAGCAGCAGGGGACTGTCCCAGCTGGAACAGACTTTCAACAGTGACCCCGCCACAAACACCCTCCAGGAACTGCCACGGACATCCCGCTAGCCTCACAGGGAGGAAGGGACCACGTGGGCTCTCGGCCCACTTGAAAGGTGAGGGAGTCAGCAGGGCAGCCGAGGGTCCCCAGGGAGTAATGTGCTGGGGTGCCCCCTGGCCCAGGGGGGGGGCGTTCCTCCGAGGCGAGGCTTGCCAAGCGGTGCGCCGTGGGTCAATGAAGCGCTGAACACCTCGTTCCCCAGCAGATCAGCCTGGTCACGAGTGATAATTTTGGCACTCGAAGGGCCACGGCCTCTGTCCTCACAGCTGGTCAATGGGCCAGTTGGGAACACAGGCTTCCACCTCCCGGTCAAGTGAGCCCACGTCCCACCACGGCCCCATGGGCATGCTGCAGGTCGGCCTCAGCAAAGCCAGGCTGGGCCTACTTTGGAGACCATGTTCGTTTCAAAAACACACAGTCTGACATCCCAAAGTAATTTGGGTAGAGAAGAAAAATATATTTGCAGGGCCCCCCTGAGGAACTGGGGAAAAATGCAGAAGTATTGGACTTCCTCACCTGGACTGATGCTGATGTTCTCACAAACATCGAGAACTGGTGGTTTGATGCACTGAGCCCTCAATCATGGGACTTGCCCTTATGGGGCTCATTACTGCAAGGGAGAGGCTAGACTTGCATATAATTGTGCCTAAGAGTCTCCCCCTGAGTACCTCTTTGTTGCTCAGATATGGCCCCCTCTCTCTCTCTCTCTCTCTCTAAGTAAGCCACCTTGGCAGGTGATCTCACTGCCCTCCCCTCTACATGGGACCTAACTCCCAGGGGTGTAAATCTCCCTGGCAACACAGGATATAACTCCCAGGGATGAATGTGGACCTTGCATCATGGGATTGAGAAAATCTTCTTGACCAAAAGGAGTTTGTGAAACAAAACGAAATAAAGCTTCAGTGACTGAGAGATTTTAAATGGAGTCGAGAGGTCACTCTGGTGGACATTCTTACGCACTATATAGATACCACCTCTTAGGTTTTAATGTATTAGAATAGCTAGAAGTAAATACCTGAAACTATCCAACTCCAACCCAGTAGTCTGGACTCCTGAACAAGATTGTATAACAATGTAGCTTACAAGGGGTGAGAGTGTGATTGTGAAAACCTTGTGGATCACACTCCCTTTATCTAGTGTGTGGATGGATGAGTGGAAAAATGGGGAAAAAACTAAATGAAAGGTGGGGTGGGATGGGGGGGATGATTAGGGTGTTCTTTTTTACTTTCACTTTTTATTCTTATTCTAATTCTTTCTGATGTAAGGCAAGTGTTCAAAAGTAGATTGGGGTGATGGTACATGACTGACTATATGATCATACTGTGAACAGTTGATTGTACACCATGGATGACTGTATGGTATGTGAATATATCTCAATAAAACTGAATTTAATTTGAAAAAAAAAAAAAAAAACCACAGTCCAGTTTTCAGCCACCCCCTAATCCTACTTGGAAAACATGTGAATGATCTGTAAACACTGACAAATTTTCTTCTCACCCACTCGGAATTGGGAGGAAGAACCAAAAGATCATTTAACGTGTTATTAAATGTGCATCCACACTGGAACAAGAGCAGAGCATGTGCTTCTCGGGGTGAGTCCAGTCCCCGAAAAGAATGAGGAGGCAGCACTGGGTGCAATGAGCCCAACTACCGATCCCTCATTTACCATCCAGAAGCCGCATCGTCCCCTGGGGAGGGCAAGTGAGGGGGGCTCAGCAGTGCCCGGTGGCCACACCATGCGTGGCTCAGAACCCTCCGGGAGAAGGGCCCACGGCACTCCATCCCCAAAGCCCCCACCACACACACACCAGCAGGGCCGAGAGCTCTCCCACAGGGCACGGGGTGCCCTCGGAACCAGCACCTGCAGAGCACGTGCCTGTGAGTGCAGGGCCGTGTCCCCCTGCGAAGGCAGAGCTGGACAGGGTGGCTTCTCTCATCCTGTGGTCTTTCCCCTGGTTATCAAAACACACACTTGTAACACGAGATACAGAAAAATTCAAATAATATAAAAATCGCCCTTACTTGCCCTTATGTGGCTTGTTGCTGCAGAGGAGAGGCTAAACTTGCGTGTAGTTGTGCCTAAGAGTCTCCCCCTGAGTGCCTCTTTGTTGCTCAGATGTGGCCCTCTCTCTCTCCAACTGAGCCACCTTGACAAGTAAACTCACTGTGCTCCCCCCAACGTGGGACCCAATGCCCAGGGATGTGAACATCCCTGGCAATGCAGGATATGACTCCCGGGGATGAATCCAGACCCGGTATTGTGGGACTGAGTGTATCTTCTTGAACAAAAGGGGATGCAAAATGAGACAAAATAGAGTCGGTGGCTGAGAGATCTCAAATGGAGTCGAGAGGTCACTCTGGTGGACATTCTTATGCACTATACAGATAACACCTCTTAGGTTTTAATGTGTTGCAATGGCTAGAAGTAAATACCTGGAACTGCCGAGCTCCGGCCCGGCAGCCTGGACTCCTGGGGATGATTATATGGTGGTGTAGATTGCAAGGGGT
>PVKY010011363.1:0-12082 GCA_004027775.1 Bradypus variegatus
CCACTTACTTTCTCAATTTTCTGTTACTGCTCTTCCTTCCTCTTTCCTCACTTCCCTTCTTTGCCTGCCCCTCCCTCTCCTGCCAGGGCCCAGCCCCCACCCCCAGCACTGCTAGGCTGCCCACAGATCCCCTCCCCTGTCTCCAGTTCTCATTTGGGGTGCAGGTGAAGAGAGGCCTCAGATATGCCAGGGTTAGCGCTCCGGCCTTGCCCGAGTCGGGCCATAGTCAGGGCGGAGGCCAGGTCTGCAGGACCTTTCTCCTCTCCCACCAAGGAGCCCCCTCCTGGAAGGGTGGGCATCACCCATGTGGAGCCAGGGATGCATTTAGAGCTTCTCTTACCAAACCACTGTGCCGTGTCTGTCTGCACCCGGGCCCTGAGTTAGGCAAAGAGGAAGGGAGTTGTGAAGGCGTGTCCCTCCCACAGCTGTATCTGCTCTGCCCCTCCCTCCCCAAAGCATGGGACATCAGCCCCCACGGGAGGCAGGAGGAGGCACAGCTTCTTGACCTCGCTGGAACTGAGCAAAAGGTAGGAAGGCAGGGACTGGTAGATCCACCACCCAAGCCAAGGACGGTGAGGTGTCTGGCCTGCAGTGGCAGGAGTTTGGAGAAGGGCAAGACAGGCCTGCGCCAAGGGGACAGGCTCCCCAGAGGGGGGCCTCTGAGCCTGCCATGAGGGTGGGTGGCATTGGACTCAGTGGGGAAGCTGGTCTGACTGCAACGGAGGGCATGGGCTCTGCCAGGGGAGAAGCATGGTACCCTGGGCATGGAAGGAGAATCTCAGCAGGGCTTTGGTCAGACTGTCCATGGGGCCCAACCCCAAAACCAGGACTCAGGGTCAAACTAGTGCTCTGCATTGAACCTAACCCCCCTCACAGTCCTGTTTCTCCAGGGCCTGGGAAGCTTGGGGTACAGCCCACCTGGCTGATTTTGGTGGTCATTGCTGACACTGGTATCAGGAAGGTGCCACTCGGGCAGGGGGGGTGGGTGGCAGGACTGACTCAGTCTCCTGTCTGTCCCCTGGGGGCTTGTAGGGAGGACAGAGAGAGGGCAAGCTCAGCCGAAGTGCTGCTCATGTATACACAATTACACATTGCAGACCAGGGAATCTTAGAATCAACAAGGCCAGGACCTTAGAGGCCAACCTGTGAACCTCTGTGACCATCAGTCTCTTCATCTGTAAAAGGAGAACGAAGCAAGTAACTCCCTAAGTACATGCAAAGTACTTAGCACCATACTGGGCATGGTGTAACTGCTTCATAAAAGTTGGGTTCTGTGCAGGAATCCCTGCTGGATCCTCCCTGTGTGAGTCTGACACCCTCCACTGCACCCTCCTGGGCAAGCATGTGCCCTTTTTAGGCCTTTCCTCATCTGTGAAATGGGGCTGAGATTAGTACAATTCTAAATTCTGACTTTCTTGAATCTGACTTTATTTCCCCAAACAGCATGTACCTAGTTGTGTGGGACTGCGAATCTCTAGGCACACAATAGGTGCTCAGCCCAAATTTGACAACCTTCTTCCTCTAGCAGGTTTGAGGATATGCTCAGGTGTCACTGTGGAAGCTACTGGGCAGAGAAGAGGACTCTCCAGTCTCGGGGCTTGGTGATGGCACCATTACCCTTAGTCCAGTGGAAAGGGGCCACCCGGGATGGTCAGGGCCAACTGTGCCTGAAGGTGGTTGCCCATAGTGTGGGCCCCGAAGACTCGCAAAGCCCCAAAAGTGTCTCCTCCCTGGCTGTGCCCAGCATTTCACCCTTAGCACTCCATGCCTTCAACTTAGAATCCGATTCATTTGAACTAGCTCCTCACAGTTTTGCTTTGGGCCACCCTGGCTCTTATAACTCTTTCCATTGATGTTGCTCTAATGCAGAAACCAGGGTTGTCCTGTTTCTGCAGTCATCTAGCAAGCTGCTCCTTGACTTGGAGAAGAACAGCTGGCTGGCAGCCCCCTGTCCTTCTCCTTCAATCCATCCCCCTCCCACTCTGATTTCCTCCACTTTCTCCTCTCCCCCATTTCCTCCTCAAGTGAAAGCATTTACAAGCCTCAGAGTTCATTCCTCATTGAGTACTGAACCTGTCTGGGGACTGAATTCTGCTGAGGCCAGACCACCCTCCCCCAGCTCCCTTCTGGTTCTTGCTGACTCCCCGCTGTGTTCTGGGTGGAGCTGTCTGAGTCACATCTGAGCAGCAGGCTTTGCCTGAGTGTGGCTCTCGGCCAACTCAGGTCACCTGCTTCCTGCCTCTCAGTAAGGACACCCTGGAAAGGTGTGCTACCTGGTGACAGTAGCTGCTCTCTGGTGCCATTAAGGCAAGAATCAGAGCAGGCAGTTGTCATGGGGCAACTTCAAGGTCGGGCTCAAGCCAAAGGGGATGGGGCTCAGGCAAGACCCAGAAGTTCCCAGCGAGGTGTGTTGGCACGCCCCAGGGTGGTGGGAGGAGCCCTCCGTGTTCTCTTTGTTGTCCAACAATGACCTCAGCTGATTGGGGTTTGGCCATCTGCACTCTTAGCCTAGGTCCCAGGCAGGGAGGGGGGCTGGGCAAGTGTGGGAAGGGCAAATTGTTCCTTCCCAAGGTTTCTGCCAGGGAGAGGAGAGGGTTTATTGTAAGGCTTACACTATAAAACAGTGCTTCTTAGACTTTAATGTGGATCTTGTTAAGATGCAGATTCTGACTTAATGGGTCTGGGGATTCTGCATTTCTAACCAGTTCTTAGGAGATGTTGCAGCTGCTGGTCTGTGGACCACACTTTGATAGCAGGGGTGTAAAGAGTTAGCCCTTCCCGAAAAGTCTCTTGAGGCCTAAAAATCCATTTATTCTGGGTGAACAGAGCATCTCCTTTCACCATCAAGAAATCAGATTTAAAGTTCAGATGTCTTGTGAGAGGAAAACCTATGACTCAGTCACTCGGTGGTTGCCACAGAGATGGGCTGGGGAGAAAGTGGGAGACCAGGAGATCTGTGTCTGCATTTGAGATGGGGGCTTCCAGATCAGAAGAAGGGGTTTACAAGGGGGAAGTTAGGGCTCAAAAATGCTTTAAAACAGTTCCTGTTCAATGAAAATGTGCTGTGTGCTGCCCACTGAGCCGTGCGTTTGCCCTGTGGGATCCTATCGCCATATCCTTTGACACAAAGGAGACTGGGGCTCAGAGAGACGAATTAACATGAGGGTCACACAGCTAATCAATGACACAGCTTCTTTGGAAGCCAGCCCTCTTGTTCTTGACCACTAGGCACCGCAGCACTGTGGGAAGGTTACATGCACTCAAGGACGTTCTCTGGAGGGAGAGGGGACGTATTTTATTCAGGACTGCTTTGGTTTCAAGTGATGGAAAAACAACTCAAACAAAAAGGGGATTTATTGAGGTATATGACTAAAAGGTCCAGAAGTAATGGCTTCAAGCGTAGCTGAATCCAGGGGCTCAGGCAGTATGATCTGGAATTTGCATCCTCAGCTCTGCCTTCCTCCGTGTTGGCTTCCTTCTCAGGCAGGCTCCCATCATGGTGGCTGGAGAGACACCACCACTGCAGGTGTGATCTTGTTCTCTCATTTCCCCAGACAACAGGGCCAGTCTCCCTCCCCATTGGTCCAAACAAGTCCTGGTTCTGCCTTCCATTGGCCTGAATTGGGCCTTAGACTCACCCCTGAACCAATCACTGTGGCCTGGGGTGGGGTGCAATGGGCTGATTGTCTTGGGCTGGGTAAAGGTTCACTCCTGGAGCTGGGAGGTGGGTTCCTCGAGTGGACAAACAATGGTTCCTGTCTTGGTTGGCCAGGGCTGCTGTAACAAAGTGCTGCAGACAAGTTGGCTTAAACAACAAAAAGTTATTATCCCGTGGTTCTGGAGGCTAAAAGTCCAAAATCAAGGAGTCAGCAAGGCCACATGGCTCTGTGCCCTGCCTCTCCCCTGGCTCCTGATGGGTGGTTGGCAATCCAGGGGTGCCTCGGCTTGTGGCATAACTCAGTCTCTGCCTCCATCACACAGCTGTCTCCTTCTCTCTAGATTTCTTCTCCTTATGAGGATACCAGTCATATTGGATTAGGGTCTACCCTAATCCAGGTTTGACCTCGTTTTAACTAATAGTATCTTCAAGTATCCTATTTACAAAGAAGTTCACATTCACAGACCTGGAGATTAGGACTTAAAGACATCTTTTTGGGAGACGCCATTCAACCCATAATAGTTACCAAGGGGAAATGTGGTGTGGCTGCCAGAACGAGGAATAGGTGGGCCCACATATGCGGACGCCCACTGCCGTGAGTTGAAAAGCCAAGACTTGCTGGCTAGCTGGAAGTGCAGGAGATTGTAAGAGGGATTCAGTGGAAAGTGGGAGAAGAACCATAGGATGTTCACTGGCTCTGGGACAGGGGTCGGTGGGAGGGTCCAGGGAAGCTGGGTGTGATCCTTGGTCTCTCTCTCTGTCCCCAGGAAAGGTCTGGCCATGGCCGTGGGGCTCTTCCGGGTGTGCTTGGTGGTGGTGACAGCCATCATCAACCACCCGCTGCTGTTCCCACGGGAGAACGCCACGGTCCCCGAGAACGAGGACGAGATCATCCGCAAGATGCAGGCGCACCAGGAGAAGCTGCAGCTGGAGCAGCTGCGCCTGGAGGAGGAGGTGGCACGGCTGGCAGCCGAGAAGGAGGCCCTGGAAGAGGCTGCCGAGGAGGAGCAGCGGCAGAACGAGAACCGTGCATCCTGGGACCTTTGGAGCACCCTCTGCATGATCCTCTTCCTGATGATTGAAGTGTGGCGGCAGGACCACCAGGATGCACCCTCACCCGAGTGCCTGGGTGGTGACGAGGAGGAACTGCCCGGCCTGGGGGGTGCTCCGCTCCGGGGCCTCACCCTGCCCAACAAGGCCACACTGGGCCACTTTTATGAGCGTTGCATCCGGGGTACCACAGCCGATGCCACCCGAACCCGGGAGTTCGTGGAAGGCTTTGTGGATGACCTGCTGGAAGCCCTGAGGAGCCTCTGCAACCGGGACGTGGACATGGAGGTGGAGGACTTCATCGGCGTGGGCAGCATGTACGAGAACTGGCAGGTGGAGAGGCCGCTGCTGTGTGACCTCTTTGTGCCCTTCACGCCCCCCGAGCCCTACTCCTTCCACCCAGAGCTCTGGTGGTCCAGCCGCTCAGTGCCCCTGGATCGCCAGGGCTATGGCCAGATCAAGGTGGTCCGAATCGACGAGGATGCACTGGGCTGTATCTGCGGCAAGACCAAGCTTGGGGAAGACATGCTTTGTCTTCTCCACGGCAAGAACAGCAAGGTGCAGCCCAGCAGCGAGACAGAAAACCTGCTGTGTGCCAAAGACGCCCAGTACCTGGAAACCATCCAGGTCATGAAGTGGTTCCAGACAGCCCTCACCAGGGCCTGGCACCGCATCGCCCACAAGTACGAGTTCGACCTGGCCTTTGGCCAGCTGGACACCCCGGGGTCCCTGAAGATCAAGTTCCGCTCAGGCAAGTTTATGCCCTTCAATCTGATTCCTGTGATCCAGTGCGATGACTCAGACCTGTACTTTGTCTCCCACCTTCCCAGGGAGCCCTCCAGGGGGACCCCAGTGTCTAGCACCGACTGGCTATTGTCCTTTGCTGTCTACGAGCGACACTTCCTCAGGATGACATCGAAGGCACTCCCAGAGGGAGCCTGCCACCTCAGCTGCTTGCAGATCATCTCCTTCCTGCTGTCTAAGCAGAGCCGCCTGTCTGGCCCCAGTGGGCTCAGCACCTACCACCTGAAGACGGCCCTGCTGCACCTTCTGCTCGCCCGGCGGGCCGCCGACTGGAAGGCCCAGCAGCTCGATGCTTGTGTCCAGGAGCTGCTCCTCTTCCTCGAGAAAAGCCTGCTCGAGAAGAAGCTCCATCATTTCTTCATCGGCAACCTCAAGGTGCCCGAGGCCTTGGGACTCCCCGAGGCCGTCCGCAGGGCTGAGCCTCTCAACCTCTTCCGGCCCTTTGTCTTGCAGCGAAGTCTGTACCGTAAGACCGTGGACTCTTTCTATGAGATGCTCAAGAATGCTCCGGCACTCATTAGCGAGTATTCCCTACATGTCCCCTCAGACCATACCAACCTGCCCCCAAAAGCTGTCATCTTGTAGAGCCAGAAGGCCGGACACAAGGTATCCCAGCATATCCACGCCCCTGGAGGCATCTGCAGGCCCTGTCCTAGGAAAACGATGGGCTTGGTTAGAAGACCTGGTTCATCCTGCTGGGGAAGTCGGTTCCCACTGAGCGGAGGAAACCAGCAGCTGGTTTGCTTTCATGCTACTGGGGTCTGTTGATGAAGCTGTAGTTTGGGTTTGGGGACTGAACCTTTGCAGCTTACTTTTAGATCACCATGAATGGCCAAGATGTGACAAAACACTCTGGACACCCAGCTGGAGATCATTCAGACACTGATTTGGGTGGTGTTGTTTCTATATCTCATGCCTAGTTTTTACTTGAATTTCAACAGAGGATTTGTAAGAATGCTGACAAGGACTGGTGTTAAGAGCGGCCCAGCACCCCTATTCTCAGTAGCCCTAGGCCCTAGCCTTATGCAGCTAAAGCACTAATAGGGTCAGATGTGGGAATTCGCAACCTTAATTCACATCCTGCACAACAGCGTGACAATACAAGTCCTGCTGTGGCTGCCACTTTTTTATTCTATTTGGAGAAAAGACCTGGTGGTATTCCGGGCCTCAGAGGGCTAATGTGTCTGTTATACACAAGTGGGCACTTGGTGACAGAGGGAAGTTTAAAGCTGGCTGCTACTGCAGCTCCTTCTCACTCAGGGCGCACCTCCTTCTTCCTGCCCCTTTCCCCGAGCACGGTGGGTGCTACACACCATGCTGTGCACAAGCTTAACCCCTCTTTATTCTCTCCACAGCAGGGGAGGGGAAGGGCAAGGGCTGCATGGTGGAAGCCAGTCGAGAGAAAAGAAGGTGTGGGGTGACTGGGACAGACATGACGGTGGGGTGCTGGGCGCTGGGGTCTGGCTGGCAGTCTGGCCTCTGATGTCCAGTTCAGAGAGGGTTACAGAGCTGAGGGGTTGAGGGATGCTGTAGCCTTCTGTGTTCCCTAGCACCCCAACTCGAGGGCAGTGGGTGCTTGGACGCGAGAGCTGCTGGGGAAGCCAGCTCTGCTCCACAGGCCCCCAGGATCCCTACGTTCTCCACTCCAGCAGGCCTTTCTGCATAGGCCTTGCTTGCCCCACAAATGATGCAAGCTTGGAGAGCCTGGCAAAGACTCGGCTGGCTGGGAACACCCGGGGGCAACACTGCCAGCCCACCCGCCAGACCTGGGAGAGGTTGCCTCCACACTGCAGGGGCTGCAGTCACTGCAGGGCTGTGGTCTGAGCCAGGCTCTGTCCCCAGCCGGGCTCCAGGAGGGCTAGGAAAGCTCTCCTCCACTCATGGCTTCACTGACACTCTGGGGTCTCCTCTCTTGACATTGACTTAATGACCCTTAGCAACCCTTTCAGAGAGCCAAGGAAGAAGCAAGAATGAGGAACGAGGCTCCACCATCACCAGCACCTTTCTGGTCCCTCCAGGTTTTAAACTGGTCATGCTCCCAGATAACATTCACGCCCAACTCAACACGAGTGCCCAGGGCTCTTCATGAACTAGAGAAAGGAGCTCCTTACCCTGTCCCCTGGCATACTCTCACCTAGACTCAGAAAATTCCAGAAGATGGACAGTTTGCTGATAGGGTCAATTCATGGTGGTGAGACTGGTGTGGTCAGGGCACTGACTCCTGTAGGAGGCCTTCCCACGTGGGCTGGAGTTAGACTGAGCCCTCCCCCGGCCCCACAGTGTCCACATGTGCCAGGGAAGGAAGCTGCCCACGTGCGTCTCTAACAACAGCCCTGAACCCCCATTCCATTGGGATCCATTTCCAGAATCGGGGTGAATTTCCTTATTTATTATGACCTATACCTTTCCTTTCCCCTCTTTATTCTTATCCCATCGTGCTGTGAAGAGACCCCAGCAACCAAGAATCAGCCTTCAGAAGCCAAGACCACATCTGGATCTCCTTCAGCATTCGCCTTTGCTTCCTGGAGAAAGTTCACTGTAAAATAGCTTCTGGCTTCTTATTTATACAGAGACAACAGAACTCAGTGGGGAAATGGGGATCCTTTATGTACCAAAGCTGCTTCTGAAGCAGAACACAAGGCTCTCTTCAGACACTTGGTGTTTCATGCTGCCTTATTTATATTAAAGGAAGAATTAAATTCTTGCAAGGAGTGGAAACGGTCACAATGTTTGTTTATAACTTCAGGAAATCTGTGAGGCTTCCAGGGCAGAGCTGGGGAGGCAGAGGGTGAATTTCTCATTGGTGAGTGGAAGCTTTTTATTCTTGCAATTTCAGGAAACTTAAAAAAAAAAAAAAAGGAAGAAGAAGAAGAACATTACTAACCCATCTTTAAGTGAGACTGCTTTTATGTTGCCTGCCTAATTCCAGAAAGAAGGCTGTAGGGGGGATTCCAACAGAAGACCTGATTTCACAGAGCTCATATGTGGAAAGATGTGGAAGCAGAGGCAATGGTAAGCTTTTGCTTTTTGAGGAGATTGTCTTTTAAATAGAAGAGTTCTAGTCCTTTGGGGCACTCTGGCCTTTTACCTAAGGGCAATCCCAGCCCTCTTTTCCCTAGGAGTCTCGTTTTCCTTCCCAAGAATGCTTGACTTTTCTCAGCACCTGCACACTTGCTGTGCAAAATGCCCAGGACTGCACCTCTTGGCCAGTGGCCAGGAGTAAATGAGACGGGTGGCCACAAGGCTAAGAGGTTGGTTAGGCTGTGGGGGACCCTTATGTGCTCCTCTCCGTGCCTCCTTGAAGTACAGCTCAGGCAAGAACCTGTAGGTCCATAATCAAGTGTGTCATCAGAAACACCTGGGGAGCTCAGTCAACTGCCCAGTTGGGGCTTCTATAAGGTACCCAGAATCCCCTTCCAAGTAGCCAGGTAAGGCTGTTTGTAAAGCTCTTAGGTGGCTGATGACACCCCTGGTTGAGTAGGGCTTCTGAACCATTTTTATGGAAAGTTAAAGGAAACCCTAGTAGACTGCTTTCCCTGCAGAGCCATGGGAAAATGGACCTTGGGGAAGCCAACCAGCCTGCTTGGGATCGATAGACCGAGCAGCCCCGGCTCCACCACAAGCTGCCTGCACATGTCCCCACACTCATGAGAAGCAAGGCAGAGAGAGGGTGGGGGAGGCCAAAGGTAGTGAGCATTCACTGGGAGCCGACATGTACAAGGCATGGTAGGAGGTCGGAAAAATGAAGAGGACCAAGCCTGTGCCCTGGGCAGGCAGAGCAAAATCGCTACCCAGGAGCTCACCTGCGAAAAATGCCACAAGAGAGACCAAAGCACGGTGCTACTGGGTTCAGACTAGTTAAGGCCTGTTTCTTCAGGTGTAGTCCTGGACTCCACACTTCTATTTCACCTAGGTGCAGGTTCCTGGGCCACACCACAGAATTCAGTGGAGCCTGGAGTTGGGCACAGGAATCTGCATTTCACCAAGTTCCCCAGGTGATTCTGACTGTCTAAGAACCATTGATACCTGGGGGCATTGAGGGAAGGCCTCATGGTGGGGGCTGCTGAGCATGGAATGAAGTTCAGAAAGCATGAGAGTGGGCAACACTTAAGTAGCACCTGTTTGTTATGTGCCAGGCACCCTTCTAATGCATTTATATAGGCTCTGATTCCCATGCCAGCTCTATCAAGTGGGTGCTGTAACTGTTCTCCCTGTTTGCCAGATGAGGAAACTGAGGCACCAAAGTGTTAAAATGACTTGTCCAAGGTTACATGGTGGTAGGTTGCAAAGCCAGGATTTGACCCCAGGCCATGCTAGTCTATACTGAGAAATGGTGGCATATAGGAATGGAAAGGGAGAGGGGGCCTAAACCACAGCAAATATTAACCCTAAGCTAAGGTAAATTTGGACTTCATCCAATAAGCAGTGGCAAGCCACTGATGATTTTTGAGTGAGACAGGATCTACCCCAAAACTGTGGAGTCTCATGTGATCAGCACCGGTGAGTGCTTCGGGGGATATGGCCAGCTTCCAGAATGGGGTTGATGGCAATTGTGGCAGTGGTCAGTCAAGTCCAAACTTAGGTCATTCCCTGGCCTGTGATTCAGAATATTCTCATGCTCCATCTGGTCTCTGCCTCCTGGGAGAGAGCTGGAAGGTTGTTTTTATTTGGCCAGGGGACTGCAAGCGGCAAGAGCCAAGAACCACGAGACAAAGGGAAATGTGTGCCTTCAACTCACTCATCTCTGTCCCACTTCACCCTCTTCCATCTTGAGCCCCACCCCACAATTCCCACCCCCAGCCCCCGTGGTTTAGCATTAATTTTTTTCATGCCATCTAAAGGTAGCTTTTTTTAAAAAAACAAAACTCTTTTAAATGAACTTGTGTTTTAAAAAAATTCAACCAGTGACCAAAAAATTAAATATAAAAGCTCCTACTTCTGACTTCCCAGTCCAGTCCCCAGCAATAGCCAATATTCAGTTTCTTTGGTATTCTCTGTTTTAGTTTCCTAGCTGCTAAAACATACCATGCAATGGATCGGCTTATTAACAGGAATTTATTGGCTCATGGTGTCAAGGGCTAGAAAGCTTGCTTCCTCCCAGGTCAGAATCTTCTGACTGGCCAGTGATCCTTGGTCCTTGGTTTTTCTGTCACGTGGCAATGCACATGGTGGCATCTTTCTTTACTCTTCCTGGTTCCGTTGACTCCTGGCTTCTGGCTGCTCCCTGTGGCTTCTCTCTCCATCTGACTTGCACTCTGCTTGTGAAGGACTCCAGCCCCAACCCAATGCAGGCAGGCCACACCTCAACTGAGGAAACATCTTATTTGCACCATAATGTGAACCGAGAGCAGGAGCATGTCCGAGTTGGGGTACACAATTCAATCCCAACACCTTCCAGAATTTTTCTATGTATACATAATGTGTATGTGTGTTTCTTTTTTTACATTAATGGCATCCAACCATCTAATTTTTCTTAGACATCTTTTTTAGACATTTGACTTTGCCTTATTCTTTAAAATGGCAGCTTAATATCTCAGTATGCCTTCACCCTCATTTACACAGCCTCTCCTACTGAGAACACTTAAGCTGTCTCCACTGTTTTTGGTATTATAAATAACACTGCATTGAACATTTCCGTGCACTGCACACAACCTGTTGTGAAGTAATCCCCCCTCTCCTGGTAGTTCTTATGTTCTATTCACCAACTTGGCTGTATACAGATTTACCACTGAGCATCTTACCATTAAAAGGAACTATTGCCTGGGATTTAGTTAATCATCATGATTTGAGAGCGAGGAAGAAGCCTTTAGCCAAAGGATGCAGGTGCCGGGCGGTAAACAGAAGACAAGGGCTCTTATCCCCAAGGAACAGGGTCTAGTAGGAAGACAAGACTAATGGCCACAGAATAAGCCAGGGATTAATGAAAGGTGGTAAGTAATTGAAGGTAAACTTATGTGGCTCTGGTGCCTGCATGAGGGGAGTGTGAGAACAGCCAGATGAGCTTTAAGTTTGAGCTGTACCAGATTTAGTTCCCTTATATACAGGAAGATGCAAAGAACCTCCCCCGAGAAAATCAAATCAACACAATTGTTCTGTCTCCCAAGTGCTTGTGCCCCATTCCTCTCAGTCCAGGGCTCCTTTATTTATTCCTGAGGCTCCTACTTTATAGATGAAAATGGCATTTCCCATCTCTTTGATGATCCTCTGCAGCCTCACAAAGAAACCAGCAAATAAAACTGTCAACAAAAAAATGATCTCCCAGCAAGACAGAACCACATAAACTTCAGAGATGTTCAAAGTGTCTTCTTCATGGGAAAAGGTGGGTCTTCCAAAGTACAAAGGGAGATTTGCAGGTAGGGGGAGGTTAAGGAGTTTGGAAGAGGTTGGTTCCATCTGTTTATTTAAACCCCACGGAACAGTGATGTTTTGGGTTTCTCTTAGGTAACTCTTGTTTAAAATAGAAATAGAAAGCAAAAACCCAGTTCCTCTCTGGCAAGCACCCCTTCAGCCTTTCTTCCCAGCTGGCCGGAGATGACTCACACGGCCCCCAAGGCCCTGTTGCTCAGAAGT
>PVKY010011364.1:0-12021 GCA_004027775.1 Bradypus variegatus
AAGAAAATATGCAACATAATTCAACTTACCATAAGAGTTAAATGAAACAAAGCTAATAAATCATCCCAACTGAATTAAGGGCTATAATATTTTATTAAGGTAAAAAATACTAGAATTATAGTTTATGTATTTTTCCACATGCAAATAAATATTAGCTCCTTGTTTTAATGTACCAAAATAATGTTCAACAAACTAATAGATACTTACTATGAGAGAATTTTTAATGTGAAAATAGGAGATTATAGAGGAAAATTTAATGTTTCTGATATGTAGAAATTTTTAGAAATATTATATATGCTATAATTTGGTCCAAGATATTTGTATTGTATGTCTGTTGTTACACATTCATACAATTGGATGTTTAAAGAAAATGTTTAAAGAAAATGTTTGTATGTACATTTTTGCAAATATAAAATTAGTTATATTCTACATATTCTAATTTCAATCTCAAGTATATTCAGTTAAATTTTCTGCATCAGCCTGCATCCATCTATCATTATTCCTCAAATATTCTAAAAGAAAAGTTTCACTTAAAACTATGCTCTAAAAATTAAGGTTTACCAATATATAAGTATACTTTCTTTATGGTGAACAAAAATTCCAGAGTTCAGAGTCATGGATATATTCTGTTTTTCAGCTTAGCACCAAAGTTTGCAAATGGCTTCAAAGAAATAAAAAATCACACAAAAGTCCTAACTTGAAGAAAACTTCCACTAATATTAATGTTGTGTTTTTCACCAACCTATATATCCGTGTGAGAAATTTTGCTGTTGTACACTGACAAAATAGCTGAACCCCAAACCAGAGACTCCATATAAAACCATGACCAATCACTCCAAAAGTTCAAGATGGACATTCAGATAAATCTGGGCACAGAACTGCCTAAAAGAGGAGAAAACTAATGTTCTTCCATTATTTCTTATGTTGTATAGTTTTTGTGCATGATGTGGCTTAGATTCTTTCCAAGCCATTCACACAGATCTAGTTTTCTAACAGTGTGCTCTCAATACCTATGAAATAAGAGCCTTTCTTTTTCTTATGAAATTGTTGACTGTGTTCCTGGTAAATAATTTTGTGTTTCAATAACATACAGAAGTGAAAAAACTCACACTATTAAGATGTACACTAGAAAAACAATTACTTAATTCCAATTTGCATTTTATTATGCAGGTAAAAGTGAAGTGAAATGGTCCAAGATTATTATTTTTATTTATTTTTAAATGACATTTTATTGAGATATATTCACATACCCTACAGTCATCCACAGTGTACAGTTGTTCACAGTACCATCATATAGTTGTGCATTCATCATCAAATTCAATTTTTGAACATTTTCATTATTCCAAGAAATAAAAATAAAAATAAGAATAAGATTACAAATAAAAAGTAACACCCAAAACATCCTGTCACCCCCATTCCCGCCATTATTCACTTAATTTTCTTCCCATTTTTCTACTCATCTGTCTCTACACTGGATAAAGGGAGTGTTAGCCACACAGTTTCACAATCACACAGCTACCCATGTAAGCTATGTAGTTACACCATCTTCTTCAAAATTCAAGGCTACTGGGTCACAGTTCAACAGTTTCAGGTATTTCCTTCTAGCTAATCCAATACACTAAAAACTAAAAAGGGATATCTATATAGCACATAAGAATGCCCTCCAGAATGACCTCTTGACTCTATTTGAAATCTCCCAGCCACTGAAACTTTGTTTCATTTCTCTTCCCCCTTTTGGTCATGATGGCTTTCTCAATCCCACAATGCCAGGTCTAGGCTCATTCTTGGGAGTCATGTCCAACATGGCCAGGGAGATTTACCCCACTGGGGATGATGGCCCACATATGGGGGAGGGCAGTGAGTTCACCAACAGAGTTGGTTTAGAGAGAGAGGCCACATCTGAGCAACAAAAGAGGTTCTCTGGGGGTGACTCTTTAGGCACAATTATAAGAAGGCTTAGCCTCTCCTTTGTAGTAACAAGCTTCATAAGGGCAGGCCCCAAGATTAGGGGCTCAGCCTTCTAAATTTTAGTCCCCAGTGCTTAATGAGAATATCAGTAATTCCCCAGGTGGGGAGGTTTAGTATTTCCACATTTTCCCCTAGTCCCTCAGGGGTACTTTGCAAATTATATTTTTATTCTCTCCCCAAATTATTTTGGGAGGTACAAGATCATTTACAGTTGAATCATACAGTTGAATCATAGTGTGAAAATTTTGCTGTTGAGTAAATGTAATTGATTCATGTCTTGGCAAGAACTTCCATATTCCTGCTTTTTCCTTCATTGATATGATGTTCTTTTTAATTCTTTTTTTTTGTAGAATATTTCATAATTATAAATCTCCAGTACTACTGGAATGACTTTCCTAATTTGTTAACTCTACAAGACCTGAGTGTGATACATAATTTGGTATTGTTTAATTAACTAAAACAAACATTTAGTGAGAGAAAGTCAATGACCAAAATTAGGATCTAGAGCTTCCTCAAAATTCTTACATAACATCAACAGGTTAGTTTAGTCCTGGAAGAGTATAAATTGACAGATATTACTTAATTTAATTTTCAGTTAGTGTAGCTCATTATTACAGGAGAATTTTATTTCACAAAACCATTTTGAATCATGTCCTTCAATACAAACTAAGTTTTGCTTGGTTGTAAATTATATTATAATATCAATAAAAATAGACAAGGTTTGGAGCTACATTATGCTATTGGAATTTCTTAAGTTTTTATTTTTAAAGTACCATTTTGCTAACCATAAACAGAAAATCATTTTTTTCTGTCTGTGAAATGATCAAATGGTCTATTTAAAGCAACAAGTTGACTTAATCCTTTGGAATAACAAAGTTTACTATTGTAACATTATGCATGAACAGCACAATTTTCTTCCTGTTGTCTCATAAAGAATTATACATTGTCATCATACTTAGTAATTATGTTGGAAAAATATAATTATATATTATAGTGCATTTCCTGTATTACAAGTAATTAAAATAAAAACAATTATTCTGTGAATAATTCATTAAAAAAACTCTTTAAAGAAAAACAGCTGATATCAAATAATTGTTAGAGACATTAAAAAGAACAAAAAACTAAGTAGGAACTCTATTAAAACTGCAGCATGTTAGTAGTTTTGCAGAGGAAATTCAGAATATTACACATAAGTCAAACAAGTTAAGTACAGCTATGCTTAACTGGTATAGATGTCATACTTCTACACCAATGTGTTTAACCTAAGAACATCCTCGGCAAAAGAGGAAACATATACAAAAATGCACATAAATTGCATTAACCTTAATTGCATTAACCTTTTATGACATGTATATATAGACAGGTACTAAAAAGATACTTTCATCTCCCATGTTTCACAGACTATTCCTATTCAATTTAAATGATTTAACTATAAGGCATATCCAGAGATTTCACCCCTCTTCCCTGTTTTTAATGGCCACTTTTGTGACTCAACCATATTTTTGTGAGTTTTTCTGGTGAATTGGAAATCCCTGAATAATTGAATATATACCAACTCTTCATTGTTTAGATTTAAACTTTCCAGAATATATTGAGTTTTAGTAATTTGAAATCTAGTTTTATTATAATATTGATCATATGTTGACTGCACCTTATGTCTCAGATAGTGCCCTTTACAACTATTAAATCATTTTTATTCTTAGAAAAATCAAATGAGATACTTACCATTGGCAAGTCCATTTTACTTGCTACCACTCCAGATATTTATATTTAGTCATCAATCTCTCTTTGCTCAAATAACTCACAAATGATGACACAGAGTTTGAACACAGAGAGTCCAATCCAAGAGGTCAATTTTTACCCACTAATTAATTTATTGTATGACCTCAGATTTTATCAAAAATCTTTGGAACTTCTTGAGAACTACCCAAATTAGTTAAGAGTGGCTATCATTGATGGCCACACTGTAGTTTATTGAAACTGAAACATTGTTTTAACCATATAAATAGTCTATAGATGCATATAGTATATGTATATTCCCTCTCTCATCAGGAAAATATAGTATATTTGGGCATAGATGTCTAGAAAATGATTCATTACTATGAAATGTATCTAATTATTCTTGTGGAACTGTACTCAAAGGAAATTTTTCCTGAGATAAAAGAAAAGAGATCTGTATCAGTGGAGGAAATTGAAAACCATGAGTATAAGACAATGATGAGAAGAGAAAACAAAAAGAAAAGTTACCTTAAAAGAATGGGAGCATTAAAATTGAGCTTAATTCTGCTACTCAAGAAAATATATTTTCCCATTCAGCTCAACTTGCTACCACTCCATATTTATAGTTAGCCATCAATCTCTCTTTAGCTACAATGGGGAATCGTCATGGTGTGATTAGACTACATTTTGTTTCTGATTGTATTTATCACATTATAACAACCAGATTGATATTTGCCTACTGCTGACATTCCTTCACCTCATTGACAGTGGCAATAAAACTTTTCAAATAAATTGTGCAGTTATCATTTTTATTCTGTGCAAATGGAAAAGTTCTGTCTTTAAAATAAAAACAACATTAATTCTGGAGCAAACCCTGTCGTATTCCAATGGAGATCCCCAGGTTTACCACCAAATATTAGCATGAACTCAGGTCAGCCAGAATGTTTATTTAATCCACCATTTTGACAACTGATTAGCCATCAGAATTGGGGCTACAACTATTGAAGCAAAATCATACGTTTACTATCCCAACCTTCCCCAGAGCATGTAGCGGTGAATTGCATAAGTGAATTCAGAAGCCAGGGTCTCCATGAAGGGAACTTCTAAGAAGTAGTCAGCGTGGACTGCATAATTTGTGAGATCAGTGCAAAATGAAAAAGTGGGGCCTCTTGTTCAAAGATTAAGAATTTCAAGATGGTGACAACAGGGCTTCACACCAAGGACAGTCTCTACGATACTGAACAGGTCGCATGCCCATGAAGCTTGCTTCGAATTTAGTCCATACAGCATGATTGCCTCAAGAAATGTATTAGAAATATACATCTGCAGTTATTCAATAACAGGTTTGATAAATTACATCTTGAAAAGCACTCACTGCTGGACTTAGGTGTGTGGTAGTCTAACAGTGCAAATCTTGATTGTGTCGATACAGAAAATACGAGAAATTTACACAATCCTTACTTAATTCCCCCCTTAAAATCATACATTTACTTGAAATATACAGGAAAAAAGTGAAGCATGTTAATTAAATTACTTAAATTATTACATAACTTAAAGTCCAGGTTTTCACCTATTCCTTATTAGGTGTCTATTTAGACTTTTTTTTTTTTGTATTACACTTCAATTTTTGACTGTTTTATTATCTTAGTTGCCAGTTTTGAACATTCTCTTAGTTCTTTGTGTAATATTAGCAAATTATCTTAATTTTATACTTACAATATACATATCACTGTTACATGCTATATACAGATAGATAAATATAGATAGATATAATTTAATCCAGATCTAGGCTGGTGCTTCCTACTCCTTGAGATTAAGATACGAGTGCTCAAATTCCTAGTCCCATGAGAAGAATTTTTATCTGCAAAAGAACTCTTTTTCTAGGGTCCCCTCTGTCTGGCTCCAGGAATGATTTTCTGCAACCCATTGACCTGTATTTGAAGCTCAGTACCAGTCTATGTCACTCCCGCCCCCGCCCCCCGAAAAAAGCAGCATGAACAGGACTTCCATTTCAGTCCATAATAGAATTATTGGTATATGTTTACTCTCCAACATAACCAAAAATTAGGCAAAGTATGGGGGGTGGGGAACTGTTTACAGCTTTTAAACATCGAACACCTGGCAGTAAGGACAGAGACCGCTGCAAAAAGGGAAGTGATGAAATTCAGTTTGAAGCTGCTGCTTCTTGTTACCTGCGGGGGCGGGGCGGGGTGGGCGTCTCCCTTCTGCTTATCCAGCCTCAATTGACTATAAACCCAGAGAATCTGCTCTTGGAGGCAGGGTTTTATCAGCATCCCTGCTCCTTCCCTC
Source organism: Bradypus variegatus (assembly GCA_004027775.1). Lineage (NCBI taxonomy): Eukaryota > Metazoa > Chordata > Mammalia > Pilosa > Bradypodidae > Bradypus > Bradypus variegatus. The sequence continues at coordinate 5,998 of PVKY010011364.1, forward strand.
TGTGGCAGCTAAACTAACTCCCCTCCTCTGCCCACAATAGCAGTTTGCTTCTCCGTGTCAGTGGGATCAAGAAGGTCTTGTACCCCATGGGCAGAGACCATTTTAGTCTACTCCTCCCCCAGAAGCAATGGGGGAAAGAAGAACCTCAGTGGGAAGATTTCCTGCCCCTACCTCAGCAGCACAAGCTCTTACTAAGAGGAGAGAAAGTGGATTTAGTGCTGTCTTCCCGCAACAGCTGATCAGCTCCTAATTGACTTCACTATTGGGTGAATCTGTGTCTCTCCTGCCCTGACCCGGATGTTTCCTGTGAGCACCAGCTTGTGGGTGAGTGCAATACCAACTGTTATTTGTGGTTTCCAGTTTATCTCAAAGTTCCTACTAGCCCATAGTCAGCTTTTAAAAATTTGTTAAAATTGCAGCTGACTTCTCCTTATCGTTTTAATGGGATCACCTCTTCTTCCCATACTCTGGCAAAAGTGAAACAGGAAACAGTTCATATGCCTCGCGTCTCCTCAGATGAGTTCATAGCTCTGGAATTTATTTTACTCAGTTATCTGGCAACCTCGGCTCTGGGATACGCCCCCAAAAGTAACCAATTTGTGGACTACTTGGCTTTTTTTGTTATTTGTTTATAGAGTGAGAACAGTATTTGTCTTACGCCTTTCTATGCTATGTAACAGTGGGATCCTTTCTCCTGGTACTTTTTTCTTAATTAATTTGCTTTATTTTTCTTGCATAAAACCCTATATAGTACCGACACTCTGGTGTGGGTCTTTACAAGATGGTGGGTGAGTTCCTGGATAGGGGGACCTGGTGAACACGATCTCTTGCAGAGATCGGGGTGAGATAGCTGTAGGTAGGTATTGGGGATGGCTTGGAAGACAGTCTTGTCGAAGTTGCCCAGGGTGGCTGTGCAGGCCCTGAAACTATGAGCTATCATCAATACCAGCTGTCAGCAGCAACTTCTTGGGCCTCTGCAGGCAGGGATGAGCAGCCCAGCGTTGAGCCGCAGCTCCCCACCACCTTGCAAGGATCGGTGTAGGGCTCGCAGACCTTGCAAGGAAGGTGTGGGGCTCTCAGACCTTGCTTCCCCAGTAGCCCTGCCACACAGAGACAATGGAGGCAGATGGCGGTGACTTCACCTCCTTGGAGCATGTCACAGGCAGATCGACGTGGCCGCTGTAGTCCCCTACGGCGACAGAGGCCTTGAAACCGGCCTGGTGGCCCGCACGGGTCTGTTTTGCACAGGCAAAACTTTCAAAATCTCATCCTCTAGTGAAGTCCCCAGGAAGAATATCCATGATCTCAGGCTCCTTGATGGCAGAAAGAAGAGAGAGTTTTCCAAGAACCTAGCCTTCATGTTCTCAGCTAGGCGACCCAGCGTGGTGACAGAGCCACTCCATATCCTCGGACACGCTTCCACAAGCTCCGCGGCTCGACCAGGGCTGCGAGCTCAGCCCGGGACTTGCGGTTCCCATTCTAGTGTCCCTGTGGCCTCCATTTCTGGGAGAAAGTAACCAGAACCAATCAGCCTCCGCTCTCGGCGGGTGTAAGAGGCCCGATCCCGCCCCGACAGGGGCTCCAGTTTGAGAGTGGGGGCGCTGGAGCTGCAGCCGCGCGAGCCCGGGCTCAACCTGATATCTCTCGTAATATTTTGATAAGAGTTTTCTTTCTAAAGATTTAGTGTTATCTGTCTTTCCTTCATTTTAATTTCTTTCCTTTTTCTCCTTCCCCATTTTGTTTGCTCTGGTATGTGTCTTTCATGGTAGAGTCTCTTGAATTTTGAGGGAGTTCTGTTACAAGAAATGGCTTCCTTCTTTCTGATTGTTCTTGTCAGACACTTAGAGGGAGGAAAAACTTAAACTTCATTATTTACCTTTACTGTAACTGCTATACACCTTTATAATTTAGTTGAAATTTGTTATCCACTGCTTTCAAACTTCCTGTTCTCTTTGTCTTTTTAGGTGTGCATATATTTTTTAATCCTTTTTTGTTATTTTACTTTGGATTCTTGTGATCAATATGCCACATTAATGCAAGATGTTAATAGTAGGGGAAACTATGTGTTTGGGGGAATATATGGGAACTCTGTACTTTCTGTGTCATTTGTGGTAAACCTAAAACTACTTTAACAGTAAAATTTGTTATTTAAAAAACGTGTCTAAAGTAACAGTGAGGCTGTGGGAAGGAAGTCGGAGGCAGAATATAGGAGCACATCATGAAAAGAAAGCAGGAGACAAATATCCAGGAGGGGACTATACCGATAAAATAGGTTAGTGCATCGAATGATTGCAGCCTTGAATGCTAAGTCAAGGTTTCAGATTTTTAGGACGTGAGGAAGCAGAGTGTTTATGAGATGATGAAAATGGTCTTTTAGAAGAGAAAAATACCCTAGTAGGGATCTGCTAAGGAAAGAAAGAGTGCCTAAAAAATTACAATAGAGTAATTTGGCTCTTCTAAACCATATCTACTTTTGAGAAAAAGATGAGGAATCAACTATATTTGGGCATTGAATACGCTTCTTAGAGAAGTAGACAACCCCTCACTGTGTTTCTCATCTTCCTTTCTTCCCCTGTGCTTTCAGTTCTTCTTATGGAGAGACCTTCTGAGTGAAGGGCTATGCCTGTATATTCATAAAATACATTGAGCAATACAATCTGTTGCATAGAAAATAACAGGGAAAATTAATGTCAAGTATAAACTGATTTTTTTTTAAAAAAATTGAAATAATTTCAACTTACAAGAAAGTTGTAAAGATAATGCAAAAATAATAAATACAACTCCCAATATACCCCCTCCATAGATACCCATATTTACGAACTTCTGACATTTGCCTCACCTCTTACATTTGTCTATCTATCTGTATGCCTGTCTGTTTCATGTATTTTCTAAACATTTGAGAAGGTTGCATATATTATGCTCCTTTGTCCATTTTCAAATAGGGCTGCATGTCTTTTTCTTATTGCTTTGTAGGGGTTCTTTATTTAATATATGAAATTTTCCCTTTCAACTAGGTTATCTAATTCATTGGCATACAATGAATCATAGTATCTACTTATATATCTGTTTTCTTTCTGTGAAGTTATTGGTAATGCCCAGCCCTTTTATTTCAGATTTTACTGACTTGCAAAATCTCTCATTTTTTTCTTTGTCAATCTAGCTAAAGAAACAGCTTTTTTCTTTTTTTAATCTGTTCAAAGAACTAACTTTTGCTTTTGTTGAGTCTATATTTTTTCCATTCTCAATTTACTTATTTCTACTTTAATTTTTTATTATTTCCTTCCTTCTCCTCTATTTGGGTTTGGTTTTTTGTCTTTTATTTATACCTCTAGGAGTCAGGGTAGGGTGCTCTTTTGAGTTCTTTCTTCCCTTTTTTTTTAAATGTAAGTCCTTGGAGCATTTTAAGCCCTGGCTTTGCTATGCCCTTTATGTTTTGGTATATTGTGATTTTGTTTTTTTTCATCTAAAGATATTTTCTAATTTCCCTTGTGATTTTCTTCTTTGACCCTTTAGATGTTTAAGTATATATTATTTAATTTCCACATACTTGTGATTTTTTTCATTTCTCCTTGTGTTATTGTTTTCTGGCTTTTTTCCATATTTCTTTGCATGCATAGTAATATTTTGTCGCACACTGCAAATTTTAATATTTAAATGAATTATCTGTGTAATTTAGTCCCCTGGTTTTGATTCCTTAAGCTTATATCCATCTAGTGTTGTGACTGAGCTTTCCTTGAATGCCATGAGCCAAAAAAAAGATAAAGCCTTAGCAATTTTGCCACAAGACATTCCTACTGTTTTCCTTGAGTATTGCTTTTCAATTACTGCAACCCTTTACCTATTTTCCAGAGAAAGATGTCTTTGCCTCTTTTTTCTTGTTTAAAATTCTGCTATCTTGGTGACATCGTCATCCTAAAGTGATTTTTAAACAAAACTACTTATGAACCTAGAAAAACATGATTCTGAGTTCTTGGTCTCACCTCCTATGTTTCACTAGTTACATTCAATCTTTTTTTTTTTTTTTTTTTTGGTCTTTGTGAACAGTGCTTGTTCTCCATGTTATTCATCCATGCAAGGATCTGGACTGAATAATACTTCAATGAAAAGTAAATGCCAACAGAAAGTACAGAAGAAACCCGTGATATGGATAATACTGAGAGCTTAAAGTGCCCTCTCCCTTTCCTTGCAGTTTCAACAGGCATGCTTTGCTAAGGAAGTTTGATTCAACGCTGCACATAAAATATTAGGACAAACATTTTCCTGACTGAATTCCATAACTTTTTTCATTTGTTCAATGGATAGACTATGTTTGGCTCCTGAGGAGTGAGTGTGTTTTGTGTAGCCATTAACCAAATTCCATTATACCAAGGCTAAAGAATATTGCTTGTATTTCATTATAATGACCTATAACAAGTAGACTACTTATAGCTCTGCACTTTTTTTTCTCAACTAACTTGCTCATTATTCCTTCCTTATTGTCTTAGTATCCTTTTGGAATGTAATAATATATTTTACTCACTATTCTATATGCTTACAGTCCTTCCTGCCATATTTCTTTGTTTTTCCATCATTTTATATTATTCCATGGCCTGCTTCATTTAATTTGGTGAATTATTTTTGCAAAAAAAGTGTAAGACGCAAATAATAAATAAGTAAAGCCAAACAAATCCCATATTGATTTCTTGTATTTAGGTGGCAAGCTTGGTGTTGTGTCTCATTCTATTCACAGTAGTTAACAGGTGTGAATTGCTTCTTCACTAACATAAATTTCCTGCCGTGCAGCCCTTTGTTTATTTCATGCTGCTTTCCTGCTCTATTATGACTACAAAAATACCTGATTCTACCTTAATGTAATTTTACATGCTTTGTTGCTTTGGACACTGTTTATTTGTAAGGCCCTTCCTAAAATGAAAATGAATAGAGCAAAGCAAGCAAATGCCACATGCTGTATACAACACTTATTATGGAAAGGCTACAGGACTATTGCATATACATACAAGTTATTTAAATATATATGTGGAGGGGCATGTAATAATGCTTTAGCCTTTGGAGAATCAGGTGTGTGTGTATGCATTCAGTGGTAAGGGAGCTGGGTTCAAAACTGCAGATAAAATATATATCTTATTATCCTCTCTGTCTTACAATTTTAGAGATCCATCTGAGAAATTCATTTAAACTAGGAGGCAATTATATCTGGAAACTTCTGGATGTTTAATGCCAATATTGGAGATATGAATTGATAAATATAATTTATTAATAAGGGTATTAAGAGATTCATATTGGGAAAAGAAACATTTCTCTATGAATTATTTAAGCATATATTCATGATCTGATGCTCTTTCTAGTCACTTTCCACATTCTTTGAGTCCTCTCTTGTCTGTAGAATTTATCCGCAATGCCCCATTCAGAAATGTTCTGTGTTTGAAACAGCTATCACCCCTACCACCATAGTGTAACACCATGGTGGGGCAAAAGAGACAATTCCATCATCCACTTAAAGAGTTGCAGAAGTAATATGCAGTAAATGATTGAGCTGAGCACTGGTGGCAGCTGTCATGCCTGGGGTTTGAGTAGCAGTGCTAGATAGTGATAGCACCTGTGAAGACTGGAGGATAGCCCCAGGCTGGTGGCACCAGTGCAACAGTGCAGCCTGGGTAAAGTACCAAATGTGTGGCAGGAGGGGGTAGCATAAGGAGCAACCTAGAGTGATGAAACAAAAAGTATGTGAGCCATCTCTAGTATTTTACACAAAATTTTGGGAAAAGGTAGGGAAGAAACTTTAAATGTGAATCTTAACCTTGTCTTTCCACAAGTAGGGGCTTTTTTGATAGCAATATATTATTAAATTGACCTCTTTTATAACCACAGGCTGAGGAAGCCTGAGTCTATGAGCTACTGAAATAATAATTTAGAACAAATGAAATCCATAAATGCAGGCATAATAAAATGTGAATAAACTAAATGTTGCTGATGAAGGTGAGGAAGATCTCATAGACAATGGCAAATCCAAGTGAGAAAATGAAA
>PVKY010011365.1:0-12075 GCA_004027775.1 Bradypus variegatus
ACCACCAGCTACCCCAACTCATTAGAACCTAAAAAGGGTTGTCTAAATTGTGCGCAAGAGTGCCCACCAGAGTGACCTCTCGGCTCCTTTTGGAATCTCTCTGCCACTGAAGCTTATTTCATTTCCTTTCACATCCCCCTTTTGGTCAAGAAGATGTTCTCCATCCCATGATGCCGGGTCTACATTGCTCCCCGGGAGTCATAGTCCACGTTACCAGGGAGATTCACTCCCCTGGGTGTCTGATCCCACGTAGGGGGGAAGGCAGTGATTTCACCTTTCAAGTTGGCTTAGGTAGAGACAGATGGAACCAGTCATTTTTGAAAAGCTAACAGCTGATGAAACCTGTACTTCCTTTAAAAATATTTGCATCTGTTCCGTTATATAAAGGAATGAAGTTCGGATACATGCTACAACGTGTATGAATCTTGAAGACATCATGTTATGTGAAATAAGTCAGACAGAAAAGGTCAAATATCACATGATCTCACTGATATGAAATAACTAGAATATATAAATTCAAATTCATAGAGATAGAAAGTCGATTGCAGATTACCAGAGTCTGGAGTGGGGGTATGGAGTGGGGAGTTAATGCTTAATGGGTACAGAGTGTCTGGGGTGATGGAAATGTTTTGGTAATGGATGGAAGCACAACATTGTGAATGTAATTAACACCACTGAAAGCCAGGAGCCAGGAAAGGTAGCAGAGGAAACTTTTAGAGCCAGCCCGCCCTGACCACTTTCTACATTTTGCCCAACACTTCTTCACCCCTTATCTCATCCAGTCATCTCAACATTTCAACACTGTGGTTTGAAAGTAGTGAAAATGGGAAATGTTTTGTTCATACATATGTTTCCACAATAATTTTTTTTTTAAATCTGCATTCAAGTTTAAGAAATTTACAGATTCCCTGAAGCCCATCCATGACTCTTGTAAGGACCATAGACCCCAAATAAGTAAGTAAAACTTGTGGAGAGAGAGAAATGGGCCCTGGACATCCTGGGGAACAGCAATATTTAGAGGTAAGATAGAGGAAGCACCCAGAAATAATTGAGAAGTAGAGAGGGAGAAGGAATTTCAAAAGAGAGTATGTTGTCAAAACTAAAAGAAAAGTGTTTCAAGAAAGGGAGTTAAATGCTGCTAAGAAGGCTAGAAAGGATAAGGCTTGACAAGTGTCCATCAGGGTTGGCAACAGTGGCAACTTTTGGGAGGGCACATATTGTACTTGGGAAGGGTTAACTCTGCCAAGAGGAAGCATTGCCTCTCTGCAAGAACTTGAGCAAGGGAATAGACACTGGATGCAGATGTGGGTTGATGTGTAGATTTGTGGGTGAGAAGATGAAAGTATTCCCTCTTGACAGAGTCTGCATTTTCTCAGTGAAATAGGAGGTAAGGTGACAGTGACAATGAGATGGCAGGGATAGGAGTTTTGAGGATGGGGGAGACATGGAATAGTCTTTGTGGAAAGTGAATTGAGAGCTTCTAGTGGGACTGTTATCTATTTCGAGTGGTAACCAAGGGTTGGGTCTTTTTTTTTTTTTAATATATACAGACTTGAGGGTTGGGTCTTAAACAGTGAGTAGGATCAGAGGAGGGAATCATCATGGATGGAGATCAACAAGCCTTTAGAACTTCTTAGGACTTTGCTCCACTGCCTTTCTCTCCCCTGTCTTGAATTCTCCTCTTTTCCTGGTTTCTTCTTTTTCCTCAGCCTGTAAACATTTTCAAGCCTTTCCCAGTGAATTAACATTCCCTCCTGACCTAATGTCCAAATTCTTTTCTCTCCATTCCCAAAGCATTTATGGCAGGGAACGTTTTGAAATAATAAATTGCTGGTTTTCTTCTACTTTTCCCTTGCCTGGCTGTGTGTTGCCTTACTTTGGGGATTTGGGTTCTTTCCTGAAGTCTGGGTCTATTTTGTGTTTTTTTAAAAACCTGAGTACTTTGACAAATTTATGCTGGGTGCCTTGGAGGTTCCTACTGCACCCAGAGGTTGGGGGCAGTGGGGGACACCCTTGCAGGATTTTAAAGAGGGGAGCATTTTAGATAGTTCACTCTGGAGGCTGAGTGGAGGGTGAATTTGATAGAAGACGACGGTTAGGTGGCTGCTGTAGCACTTCAGGCTACAGAGTAGGACAGTTGGAACTTGTGCCAGTGAGAATGGAGACAGGGATTTGAGGTTTATTGAGGAGGTGAAATTGATAGGACTTGGTGATTGGGTGGGGCAGAGGGTTGAATGGAGGATGACTCACTCATTCCCAACTTTCTAACTGCTATGACTGTGTAGACGGGGCGCCAATAGCTGAGGGAGGTATGAAGGCAGAGGGTGAGTTCAGTTTTGGAAATGCTGAGTTTGGGGTACCACTGTAATATCTACATAGAGCTGCCTGGTAGGTAGTTGGATATTTGGGTTTAAAATTTGTGGAAGAGGTCTGGGCTGGAGATCACTGATTTCAGAGTTGAAACCACGAGGATGGAAGCAATCTCCCAGGAGTGAGTGGAGTGAGAGGAGCATTGGGCCTAGGTTGAAGCCCTGCATTCAAGTGCAGATTTACAATTGGTGGCATTTAAGGATGCCAACAAAGGAGGCAGAGGCCTTATTTACTGAGAGGGGAGAAGAACTGGGAGCATGCCCTCTTAGGGAAGTCACGGGAGTAGAGAGATTCCAGAAGGTAGGAATCATAGGTGCCAAATGTAGCAAAGAAATGCCCACCAGGTTTGGCAAAATTAATCATAGATTACTCTGGCCTGAGCAGGGTAGGGAAGGGTGTGTGTATGGGTGTGTGGGTGGTTGTGTGTTGTGGGAAGAAGCAGCCAGACGTCAGTGTTATGAAATGAGGAAGTGGAGACTGCTATGGGAGACCACTGTTTGAGGTCTGCATGAGAAGGAGAGAGAAGCACTTGGAAACTAACTGGAGAGTGGAGGGTTGGCTTGATAGTTTGTTTTCAGGACTGGAGAGACTTGAACTTTGTTTGGAGACTGAGGGGAAACAGCCAGGAGAGGTAGTTGAGAAGACTTTTTGGCCCAGCCCCACTTGACCACTTTTTACAGTTTGCTCAACACTTCCACACTCCTTATCTCATTTAATCATTTCAACACTGTGAGGTTTGAAACAGTGAAACTGAATTGGTATGGGAAAAGGGAGAACTGTGGATTCATCTCAGTCCAATGCACTGTCCACACTACATGGTGTGAGAATGCAGCAAGCTGTCCAGCACCTGAAGGTGGTGGCACGTGCTATGGACCAGGGGCAATGTGCTAAGTGTGCTACTTGCTCCCGATATCCTGTTGGCAACGTGTCACTGATGCCGTGGTCTTGGGGAGGTGTGCTGCCCCTGATGACATGTCACCATGTGCCGTGGACCAGGGGTGGCATGCAGCTCCCGAGTAGTGTCACTGTGTGCCGTGAACCAGAGCCTGAATGCTCCCAGTCCTCCACGAGGTATCCCAAGTGCCGTGGAACAGGGGTTGCATGCTCTCTGCTCCGCTCAAGCAGCTAAGAAACCCGTTTGCTGCAAGGTGGAATAATAACAGTGATGGCCGAGCCTCAATGGCGCGGTAGAGCTTGTCCCAGAGCCGAAAGATGGCCGGGGTCCGAGATAGCAGGTGGCTAAGCGCGCTCTCCGTTTCCGGCGCGCGCCGCAGAGAGGGCGCAGCCAAAACCGAGCCCGCGATTTGGAAATCCGGTCCCGGCGCTGCTGGGAGATAAATCTGCGGAGGGAAGTATTTAATTTGCATCCAGTACAGTCGGAAGAAACTCCTTCCTGCTGGAGGCCAAGTGACGGGTCTGTGAGAGCTTTCGCTTGGGTAGTCCTCCGCCCAAGGTCGGGCGCACGGAGCCGGTTAAGTGGGAATTATTTTGTGTTGGGTGGTAGACAAAGGGAATGAAAGAGACCGGGATTTGGCGTCTACTCTGTGACTCTGGCTAAGTTTAGTTTATTTAGACCTCTCACCGGGCCTCAGTTTCCCTGTTCACAAAATGGGATTTGCACTATGAGCTGTGGGGTTGCGCAGCCAGAGCAGGAAATTCCACCTCCTCGGGCCAAAAAAAGAGTTGTTGTCCCTTAGGAACCCCCTCCACCCAAATAGCGGTCTCCCTCGGAGAGAATCCCCTTTTCATTCCTTAGCCTATTTCAGCCGTGCTAAAGGCGAAAGGGCGGGGCCACCAGCCTCCCCGCCCACCCAGACAGGTCCCGCCCCTCTGACGTCTGCACCGCGCCCCTCCTGCCCTCGGCGCTTGCATGAGGCATCACGTGATCTCACATCCGGCGCGGGATTCCCGAGCTCGCCCCGCCCGCTCGCCGGCACTCGAGACAGCGTGATCCGGGCGCCGCCGCTGAGGGGAGGGGGGTTCACTACGTCGCTGGCGGCGGGAGGCTGTTTCGGAGTGCAGACCGCCCCCCTCCCCCGCCCTCCCTCCCCTGCTGCCCTCTCTTGTTCTCACTCTTCCCGGGCTACACGCCACCACCGCGGGCGCTGAGTCGGAGAGCGCGGACGCCCCTGCGCTCCGCTCGGTCCGGGCCTTGCCGCGGCGCCTCCCTCCCCTCACCCCAAGCCGCAGCGCGCGGCGGCAGCGGTGCCTCGCGCCAGAGCGACCCGCGGCCGCCGGTGCCGGCCGAGGGCGATGGGGCTGGGCTGAGGCGAGGGGGCGGCGGCGGCGACAGCGACAGCGGCCCCGGTCCCCTGCGGCCCCTCGGCTGCTCCAGCCGGGAGGCCGCGGGAAAGACGGCGCGACGGCAGCGGCAGCCGGTGAGTGGCTTTGGCTTCCCGGGCGCAGTATGGCAGGGCGAGCGAGGCGTGGAGAGGGTGGGTGGTGATGATGGGGGAGGTTGGGGGAGACGAGTGGAATTGTCAGGGGTAGCGGGTACCAGGTGAGTTTACGGTCTGCCTCCTCGGGCCGAGATTGGGCATCATTTCTCCTGGACCGGTGTGTGTGACGCGGAGAGGTGGGAGGGAGTCACTGAGACCGCAGAGTGTCGGGGACAGGTGAGGCTAGAAAAAGGAATCCACGTTGTGGGTTTGAAGGCCTGGTTTGAATACGCTGCTTGCGGGGAGGGCGAGTATGTTTCGGGCCAGGGAGCGGGATGGTGGTCCAGGCCCCTTAGAAAGTCCGGGAGGTGGTGTGGTCTTGTGGTCGACCGTGGCAGGGCCCTTCATGGCTTTGTGCGGGTGCTCGTCGAAGGAACTGTGAGTTCATCCTTACTCACTGAGTATTGGAGGTCCCTGTCAACTACCGCATTATACAGATAAACTTTAGTGAGGCCCCCCGAGAATGACTTTGGGTTGCCTAAGGCCCGCTCACTCTTGACTCAGTGTCAGAACTAGAAAAACCCAGATCTTCTCCCCCGTAGACCAGGGCCCTTTCCTCCAGTACTTTCACAGCCACTCTTTTTATGGCCTTTCCCTCTCTTCATTCCCTTCACAAAGTCAGCTCCCGATGGATGTAGGACCTCTGTGCTTGCTTGCTTGTTTGGAAGGGAAGCCAGTTGCAGATTGACAGCAGTAACTCAGTTTGGGGCTCCCCAATTTGGACAGCCTTTGTGACAGGTGTTAATTGTGTCTTTTTCCTGTAGATCTGGCAGAAATATCCTTGGAGCTTGGTGTCTGGACTTAGGAGGTATGAATCACCCACATAATTAACTACTTTTTGATCATCAGTGTCTTCGAGCTATATTTAGTGGTTACATTAGTGCAAAATGAATGGGTATGCAGTTGTAAATCTCGAAACAGAAACCTGTCTTCTTCTACACGATTCTGAACTAAACAAATAGAACATATTTTTGTATGTAATAGCTTTTTTATATGTATAAGACAAGAAGTTAGACTTTTACAATCGAATAAATACAGGGGCTTTAAAGATTATTGGCAAATGAAAACTGTCTTTGAAGGGTTTTGTTGCTAAAGTGAAGGTGTTCGGATTTGGTTGTTCTTTGAAGGGGGAGTGCTTAGTTGAAAGTGTTTTTCCCTTGGTTAGAACTCAGCCTCTTTACCAAGAAACATGTATTAATTTTGTTTCACTGGACTTTATGCAGCATTCTCTTCTTTAGAGGATTGTTGCTTTGCTGAATAGGCTACAGTTGCCAATATAAATGTGTGTGGGCATCCCATTCTAGTTTAGGAACCCCTTTTAAACAGAAATCAGTTCCTGGAAGTTGTTGGAAGTAGTAGTCCTGCAACCATCGTTAATAATGGAAGTTTGCTTTTGCTACTATCCTTGTTTTTGTATTTTCCATTCTTACATCAGAGTGAGAGTGAGGCAGTTAAGAAAGTGAAATTTTTTTGTCTTTTTTTTTTTTTTTAGCATTGTCACTGTAGCAAAGCCTGTTTTTGATCAGGAGAGACTGGATCGGAAAAGTGAGGATGTGGTTTGGTTGCTTCAGTTATAAATAGTTAAAGCTGACAAGCTTCAGTTTGATGCATTGTTAAAATTATGTAGTAGGAGGGCTGATTTTTCTTGGTACAGGCCAACCAGTAAGCTTTCTTTGGGAGACCTCTGGCAATTAGCATTTTTATTTTCAAACTATTTGAAATAAAGAGAATACATTCCTACAGAGATAGGAAAGTAGTTCCATAGTGATTAGAACAAAGATCCATAAACTGAATGTCTGCACAGTATCTTCTGATGCATTTTCTGCTTGATTCTGCTTGTTTATCAGATATTAGAGCTAAAATTCCAATGCTGATTTAGTTAGCTGTTGATATTATCTCAGTGTTATATCAGTTTTCCATTTATGTCAGATTAAAGTAGGGGTTCTTATATATAAGTGTGTGTTGGCAGCTACAGCATATTTTAGTGACAAGAACTTGATTGGGAATGAGACCTGAATTCAAATTCTGACCTTCATAGCAAACTATTTGACTTTTAACAGTGCTTATAGTTACTGAGTAAAGTTACCTATAATTGACAGGAATTACATGAATTAGCTCATTTAAATGTCACTTTACAGAGGATGAAACTGAGGTTGCCCAGAGTCACAAATAGCTAATACCATAAGCCTAGAAGTTGGAACCTCTGTGTCACATACAGTTATGTAGAGTTAGGATTCTCATTCTCCCTTATACTGTAAACTGCTTAACTTCCCTGATCCTCCCACTACCGCCCCGCCTCCTTTTTTTTAAATTAATAAAGTAGAATAGTAATATTTCCATCAACGAGTTTTGAGAATTAGCTGAGAACATATTCAAAGAAAGAAGCGCTCTTCCTGGTACATAATAGTTTATTTTCCCCTTCTACTCCCTGTACTCAATAAAGCTGTGCTCTTTTAGCATGGTGGTTTTGTAACCATTGTGACTATGAGTGATTAAAATATGAATGTACTTTATTCCTTAGGTTAATATTAATCCTAGGAGATGGGCTCTGGATCAAATTACTAGGGACATACCCTATTCATCAGCCAAACTTAGTGAGAACTGATCGTTGATAGGGGTGTCTTTATTCTGTATTTTTTTCCCCAATGATCTGGGTGATGGTAGAAATAAGAACTTCATTCATACTTGTGAATGACAAGATGGTACTTTCTAAAGTCTTGAAAGACAGAAATAGAATTTCAAAATGATCTTGAATGACCTAAAGCTGGATTCTGTTCCCTGGTACTTGGTGACCAAAATCAACTATGTAATTACTATTATATGTATAAGACAAGAAGTTAGAGATATTCTGTATGTCAGTGGACCACAGATGGATGGGAATGAGCAGCTTACCATTTTTTTAATGCAATTTTATTGAAATATATTCACATACTGTACAGTCATCCAAAGTATACAACAGTTGTTCGCAGTATAATCATACAGTTGTGCATTCATCACCACAATCAGTTTTTGAACATCTTCATTACTCTAAAACATAAAGTAAGAATAAAAGTAAAAGTGAAAAAGAACATCTCAAACATCCTGTATCTCCCTCCCCCCTATTATTCATTTACTTTTTGTCTCCATTTTACTACTCATTTGTCCATACCCTGGGTAAAGGGAGGCTTATCACTTATTAAAGACAATCTTAAAACTCTTAAAATAGTTCACAGGGGTATGCTAAAAGGTGATAATCTAGTTTCTGAAGTTTGTTAAGGTGATATACTTGATGCGTCATAAGGGCTTGTTCCAATAATGGTATGCATTCTGGTTAACTCTGGATTCAAGAGATAGCTGAGTGGATTTAGTCTGTGGTTTTGGAATATAGTTTGCCTGTGTGAAATGGGGCTTACTGGCCTCTGGAGAGAGTAAATTTGTGGTCATCAAAACCATGTTCTAATTAACTCACCTAACTAGTCCAGATAACATGCATGAAGCAGGAAAATAATTTTTAGAGACTCACTTGAGTTTTGTTGATCTTCATATTTTGAGAGTAGAAACAGAATTGGGGTACATATTTTAAGATTTCAGCAAAAACAAAAAGTAAAAGATTTTAGGCTTCATCTGGAGAATGGTAAGAATTATAAGGTAGAATGTTTTTAAGTTAATGGTAATTTCTGATAATAAAAGTTTTAAGTTAAAAACATTTGTGTTAGTAAGATTAAAAATAGTGGTAATGTGAGATGTCATAAATAAATGATAATTGGGAAAAAATGTTCACTCTTATAATAATGAGTTAAAAAATGATTTTATGGTGATCAGTGAGGAGGAAGACAAATGGAATGAAGTAAAGAGATGTCCAGACAATCAAATGTCTGATCCTGAGGAAAGTTGTTTGAGATCGCTGAAGAGTTTCCATTGAATAATTCTCCAGAGAGAACTACCCTGACATCTGATCTGTTAACATCTTTGTCCCAAGGCCTCACATTGGGGTCATTGCTAGAGTCTGAAAGACCACCAAATACAAAAAGGGACTAACGTACCACAGGGCATCTCTCCAAGCGGAGACCATATGAACCATGAAAATGGATTTCCTCCTATATGCATGTCTTTGAAATTACAAATGATCATGCTTTTCTTGCCTTTTCCTATCACTAAGAGCTATTAACACTTAAGTATCAACTGAGATTGCAGGAAGAGGTGTCTTGTGTTTGAATGTTTTATGTATGGGAAATAGGATGAAAGAAGTGAGTTGTAATTAATTTGTTAATCACAGTTGTGTCTCTCTTGACTTATTTATATTTACTCCCATTGGATCTTTTAAATGATTAGTTAATGATAATCAGACTAGTTAGGTAAGAAATTAGGTTTCAGGGAAAGGTGAGTTAACTGTGTAAGGTACAATTT
Organism: Bradypus variegatus; assembly: GCA_004027775.1. Taxonomy (NCBI): domain Eukaryota; kingdom Metazoa; phylum Chordata; class Mammalia; order Pilosa; family Bradypodidae; genus Bradypus; species Bradypus variegatus. The sequence continues at coordinate 9,195 of PVKY010011365.1, forward strand.
CCTGATTCTGTGGTGTAGAACTTGCTGATGAGTGTAAAATCTTTTTCTGGAAATTATAATGAAGAATACTTTTAACTGTTGGGTGGCAAGGTGAAAGACAGTTCTACCTCAATGATGACAAGTTGGATTAGTTGATCCGTCTTTATTTTATCTAGTTTTTCTTATTTTCTTCACAAAGGAGTTTGTGAGTTGAACATTGAGATCAAGCTATGAGATTGGAAAATAATGCTGAGAGGTCATAGATAATTTAGATTAGCCCCCCAGAAGCAGAAGCTGTTGCCTGGGGAGGTAAAAGAGACAGTATGTTATAAAGGGTTAAATAGAACCCATGTCTTTCTCTTAGTTGGGTATTATTTTCACCCTTGCCTTTATTTTGTATTCTGTATTGATGGCACATCTCAAAACTCAATGTGTTTTTTCCCTATTGAGAATCAGTTTGGGGTGTGTGTGTGTGTGTGTGTGTGTGTGTGTGTGTGTGTTGTTTTGCTTCTGGTCAGAGGTTTCTTTATAGATGGCAGTCCGTGTGTGTGTGTGTGTGTGTGTGTGTGTGTGTGTTTACTTGTTTTGCTTCTGGTCAGAGGTTTCTTTCTGGATGGCAGTCCCTGCCACCTATGGATAGTGAGTGCTTATATCAGCAGGCTAAGTCTCTCCCAGGCTCTGAGTAATAGATTTCCTCACTCCCTGGGTAATAGTTTAAGAGCTCAGGCACAGTAGTTGGAGACTAGTCTGTTGCTCTAAACCAAAGCGGTGATTCCCTCAAAGCTGGACTGCTTACAAACCTGCCTGCTGCCTGCCTGCAGGTGGCAGCCTTCCTGTCTTCTTCTTGCCCATGCAGAGTTTATACAACAGGGCTTCTCCCCTGGGAGAATGAAATTTTAAGGGTTGCCTTTGGTTACTTGACAGACTTCTATTACATTTCTAGTTTATTTTTAAATGAGTCATGGAATTAGCTCCCAGGTATGTGTCTAGGGTAACTTCTCAATAACATGCCTGTTGCTCTATTTTTTTCTCATTTATGAAATAGGATAAGAAATGTTAGTTATTAATGTATGTTGACATAAAAGGCAAGTGCTTTGGCTCTTAGTTCTTTCTGATTAAAATAGCTGAGTAAAGCAAAATCACCTTTTATCTGGGAGCCTTGGACCTAAAGTCCCATTTAAGGTAACAATCCTGAATAGTAAAAATTGCCCTTGAAAAAATCCTTTAGGAAAGCACCCGTTTGAAAACTGGTTGAAAGCTGATATACTATCTTCTGATTCCCTCAGCTAGCTTTCCTTCCAACATTAGGTTACCTTTTTTTGATAAGCTGGAATCATAACAGCTATGCGAGATGCCTTTGACAGGTAATTGGGAATTTAGATTGCTGAGGAATAGCAGATTTATAGTTTCCATTTCATGCTCACTCTGGGACAGTTGTAAATGGCAGGTATCTTGCCACCATTATTTGGATTGTTTCTCTCTCCTGTCCTCCCTGCCCCACTCCCAGCATCCATAGTTGAATTGTTACACTTAATTAAGTGCACATATGATGTGACTTCTCAATGTGATTAATGGAGAAGGATTAGACATTTATAAAATTATACTAAGTTCTTTGTGTGGTGTATAATACCTAACAGATTTTTATAAATGTCTAATCCTTCTCCATTAATCACATTGAGAAGTCACATCATATGTGCACACATTGAGTATAATTGAAAGGCTTGGTGCTTTGTATGATTCTGTAGTGCTACTCAACTACTTTCACTGTTTTAAGAGTTAGTCTTTCTGCCGGCAAGGTCTGCATACTGTTTGAACAGAACTATATAAATAGTTAATATTTCCATGAAATTTAAACTAACTAAACTTAAGCGTCACTCTGGGAATAGCAAAGTAAGAAAACAGGAGTCTTTAAGAAAACCATTACGATGCCTAAAGATTTGTTAGCAGTCATATACCCTGGGAGAGGGTGTGTACTAGATAAAATGTGGGCTTCAGTGCCAGGTTAAAGTGCTTTTGAATTCTAGCCCCAGCACTTAATAGTTCTGTAAACTGGGTCAGGTCACTTTACCTAGTTTCTTCATTTGCCAAGTGGAGATAATAATACCTATTTTATAGAATTGTGAGGACAAAAGTTTCATTAAATGGTGACTTACTATTACTTGTTAGTTTAATACCCATTTTATTTATTTTTGTTTTAAAATTTTTATTGTGGTAACATATACAACATATAAAATTTCCCATCTTAACCACTCCCAAGCATACAATTCAGTGGTGGTAATCATATTCACAATGTTGTGCTAACCTCACCACCTTCCATTACCCAAACTTTCCCATAATCCCAGACAGAAACCCAGTATCCATTATTCATTAACTCCCCATTCTCTGACCCTCCCCCTCCCCATAACCTGCACTCCACTTTCTGTCTATGAATTTGCATATTCTAGTTATTTCATATAAGTGGAATCATACAGTATGTCTTTTGTGTCAGATTTATTTCACTCAACATGATGTCTTCAGGGTTTTTATCCACATGGTGGCATGGATCAGAATTTCATTACTTTTTATCTCTGAATAGTGTTCCATTGTATGTGTTTTGTTTACCCCTTCATCTGTTGTTGAACATTTGTGTTGCATCTACCTTTTGGCTGCTGTGAATAATGCTGCCAATTGATATACAAATACATTTCTGTTTGAGTTCTTCTTTCAGTTCTTTTGGGTTTATACATAGAAACTGGGTCCTATGGTAATTTCATGCTTAACTCTCTGAGGGGCTATCATACTGTTTTCCACAGCTGCTGTACCATTTTACATTCCCACCAACAATGCACCAGTATTGCTATTTCTCCATATCCTTTCCAACACTTGTTATTTTCTCTTTAAATGACAGTCATTCTAGTGGGTG
>PVKY010011366.1:0-12074 GCA_004027775.1 Bradypus variegatus
GTTCATTTCTTTCTTTCCATACCTTTTATACACAGGTTAAAAAAAAAAAAAAAACTCAGTTGGCATTTTCAACATTCTGCCCGGAAATCACCTTGGCCAGATCCACAAGTTCATCAGATGCATTTAATCATCCAAGTTACTGCAGACCACAGATTCACAAATTGTTTTGCTACTAAAAACATGAGCTGCTCTCACTCTAATCTTCAAGATCATTTCCTTACCACCTTTCCAGCCTCTGCTAAGAGTTTGTTCACTGATAGTCTCCTCACTGCTTTTTGCAGTGTCTGCATGCCACTGGTCCTAATCTCCTCACTGCTTTTTGCAGTGTCTGCATGCCACTGGTCCTAAAACCAGTGTCACACGTGTATGGAGCTGAGTTGACAATGATGGACTCTGTTGAATCATCTGTTGTCAGCTCAACATCGCTATGAGTTCTTGATGCTCTGCAATGTAAAGGAGAAGCAGGGAAGTACATTTCCTAGAATCCCCTTCTCTAAAGGATCTAGCTTTAGAATTTGCCAGTGAAAGGAATTTTCACAAGGTTTGGAAGACAGAAGAGAAAGAGGTAAAAGAGAGTTGATGATTTTCTGGAAGTGTTTGTAGCCAAATGTGTGAGTACACATTCATAGCAGCTTCTCTGCATGTTCTTGGAGACAGCTGTTGGGGATTTTCTGAGATATTTTTGAGACCCATGACAGCTCCCAAACAAGTCTTTGAGAGCCACCTACTTTGGGGCTTTAGGCTGAGGTTATTTAGTATCTGCTTCTTTGACTTTGGGAAGCACCTGGAAGAATGAAGAGGACCCATATGTTACATCCTATACAAAAATTAACTCAAAGTGGATCAAAGACCTCAATATAAGAGCTGGTACCATAAAACTCCTAGAAGATAATGTAGGGGAACATCCTGAAAACCTTGTGTCAGAAGGTCACTTCTTAGACCTTATACCCAGAGCATAAACAATGAAAGAAAAAATAGATAAATGGGAACTTCTCAAAGTTAAAAGCTTCTGTACTTCAAAGAAACTTGATAAAACGATGAAGTGGCAGCCAACTCAATAGGAAAAAATATTTGGAAATTATGTAGCTGATAAAAGACTGATATCTTGCATTTATAAAGGAATCCCACAACTCAGTGACAATGTATAAATAAGCCAATTATAAAATGGGCAAAAGATATGCAAAGACATTTCTGTGAATAGGAAATACAAATGGCTAAAAAACACATGGAAAAATATTCATCTTCACTAGCTATTAGAGAGATGCATGTTAAGGCCACAATGACATATCATCTCACACCAATTAGAATGGCTGCCATTAAACAAACAGGAAATTACAAATTCTGGAGAGGATGTGGAGAAATTGGAACTCTTATTCATTGTTGGTGGGACTGTTCACTGATAGCCTCCTTACTGCTTTTTGCCGTGTCTGCATGCCACTGGTCCTAAAACTTGGGAAGACTGTCTGGAGGTTCCTTAGAAAACTAGATATCGACTTACCCTTCTATCCAGCTATTTTACTTCTTGGTGTATAACAGGAAGATCTGAAAGCAGTGACACGAACAGATATTTGCACACCGATGTTCATAGCAGCATTATTCACAATTGCCAAGCGATGGAAACAATCCAAATTTCCCTCAACAGATGAGTGGTTAAACAAAATATGGCATATACACATGATAGAATACTACATGTCAGTAAGAAGGAACAAGGTCATGCAACATATGACAGCATGGATGAACCTTGAGTGACTAAGCCAGGCACAAAAAGAGAGATATTGTATGTTATCACTAATGTTAACTCTGTGAAAAATGTAAAATAAATATTTTATATTGTAGAATGTAGGGGACCCAGAGATAGACAGCAACTAGTGAAGGGGGAACAGTAATTCATAAGAACAGATAAGTTATGGAGGGTAACCTTAATGTTATGGGAATGCTCAGGAATGACTATGGTTGGTTAATTTTTGATGGGTATGGTAGGAACGTGTTGGAAGCAATGTAATTATTTTAGGTTATTTGTTTTTCTTATTCCTTTGTTTTGGTTTTGTTTGACTTTTTTATTGTTTGTTTTTTAATTTTTTGATAAATAAGGTTTTAAAAAAAAGAAAAAATATTAGGTTGCTGCCTCACACCACATATAAAAACTAGCTCAAAACATATCAAGGACATATACATAAGAGCCAAAACTATAAAACTCTTAGAAGAGTGGGGAATGACTTCTGATGGGTACAGAGTTTCTTTTCAGGGTGATAAAAATATTCTGGAATTAGTGGTGATGGCTTCACAATCTTGAAAATATAATAAAAACTAATGAACTGTACACTTTAAAAGGGGAGAATATTTTGGTATATGAATTATAGCTGACTAAAAATGCAAAAAACAATTTTTCTTAGGTAATGTACCATATTTGATCAATTTTTAAATAGTCATTTTTTTTGTATTTTATCATTTGTATAATTGTGATGCATATTACTGAAATACAGTAAATTGCCTACTAGAATTCAAAAACTAATGTGAGTGAAGAAAGTATAGAATTGAGTTATTAAAAAAGTCTCCATCAGCTATCATTTATTTGTTTTATGGTTTTTTTTTTAATTGTCATTTTTAAAGTCTGTTTTTTTTAAGGAATTTACATAGAATGATTCATACTTTTTAGTTATACAATTATATGAATTTTAACAAATGTCGACTGTCATGTTACCATCACCACATTCAAGATAATAGAGTATATTTCCATCATCCCTAAAATTTTCTTCATATGCTTTTCTAGTCAATCCTCTCCCTCCATCCGCAGCCCCTGGTGGCCTGATCCGATTCCTGTGCCTATGGTTTTGCTTTTTTCAGAATGTCGTATGGATGGAATCATGTAACATGTGGGTCTTTGAGTCTGGCTTCTTTTACTTAGCTTAATGATTTTTGATTCATTCATGTTGTTGCATGTGTAAGTGATTGTTAGTTTTGATTGCTGAGTAATACTCATTGTGTGGATGTACTGCTGCTTCTTGATCTGTTTACCAGGTGATGAACTTTTGGGTTGTTTTTCCTTTGGGGCTGTTGTGGGTGGAGCTGCTATAAACATTGGTGTACAGATGTTTGTTTGGACATATGTTTCCATTTCTCAGGCATGAGAAAGGTATTGCTGGGTCATACGGAAAGTGTATGTTTACCTGCATAAGAAGCTGTACCATTTTGAGTTCCCACCAGCAATATGTGAAAGTTCTGCATCCTTGCTATCACTTGGTGTGACATTGTTTTTAAAATTTAATCATTCTAATATCTATATAGCTCATCATACATTGTGGCTTTCATTTGTTTTTCCTGAATGGTTATTGATTTTGAGCATCTTTTCCTGTGCTTACTTACCATCCAAACATTTATGCCTTTTATTGGGTGAAGTTCCATTCAAATCTTTTCAAGTAACCTTGCTAAATTCAGTATTAGTTCTAGTACGGTTTTACAGATTCTTTAGCATTTTTTATATGGTTGACCATTTCCAATATGTGTATCCTTATTTCTTTTTCTTGCCATATTGAATTGGGTACAATCACCGGTACAGAGATGAATATAAATAGTGAAACTGGGCATCTTTGCTTTTTCCTGATCTTAGGTAGACAGCATTCATTCTTTCACCATAAAGTATGATGCTAGCTGTAGGTTTTCATAGATACCTTTTATTAGGTTAAGAAAGTTCCTTCTATATCTAGATTGCTGAGAGTTTTTATCAGAAATAGTTAGATGTTGGATTTTGTCAAATGCTTTTTTTGCACTACTGAAATGATTGATCATGTGGTTTTTCTTTCTATGACCCAATGGTATCAGGTTAATTACATTGATTGATAATTAATGTTGAACCAACCCGCATTCCTGGGATGAATCCTATGTTATTATGATATATTACTCTTTTTATATATTGCTGGATTCAATTTGCTAATATTTGTTAAGGATTTTTATGTCTACGCTCATGAGGAATATTGGTCTGTAGTTTTCTTCTTTTTTATTTTTTTACAGTTTTTTTGTCTGATTTTGGTATCAGGGTAATATAAGATAAAAAGAGTTCACTCCTTTTTTTTTTTTCCCTAGAAGAGTTTATGTAGAATTAGTATTTCTCCCTTACATGTTTGGTAGTATTCATCAGTAAAGCCAGCTGGACCTAAAGTTTTCTTTGATGTAAGATGTTTATTAATCAAATTTTTTTAAAAGACGTAGAACTAGATCTGATTTCTGTGTTCTCTTTTTTGTTTATTAGTCTGGCTAGAGGTTTATCAGTGGTCTTTTCAAAGAACTTCCAGTTTCCATGATTCTCTATAATTTTTTCTCTTTTCAGCTCTTTATTATTTCATTCCTTCTTCTTATGTATTTAATTTGCTTTTCTAATTTTATCTTTATTTCTCATGTTTAAATGTACTAGCTCTTTTTTTCCCCCAAGAAGCAGAAACTTGCAGAAACATTGCCTTTAACTTCTGTATACTTAGAAACAAACTCACCTGCATTAGGACCAGAAAAACAGGTCCGAAATGAGCCACAGAACATCTCCATTTCAGCAGAATATATTGCCCAGGAGAAAGGGATCTCAGTGGAAGAAGTTGTAGAAGTTACAACACAGAATGCTTTGCAACTTTTTTCCAAGCTTCTTGGTACCTACTCCAGAAATAGCTTCAAAATCATCAATTGCAAAACCAAACCTACTGCAGGGGGCAGCATTTGAGAAAAAGAGATATTCTGATTAGGAATCTGAATTGAAGAGGCTGTCTTAACGAGATATAGAAGATTATAATTTTAGAGAAATATTTTCTTTTAGCTTGCATGCTGGAACCCTGGGTTCTAATTCTAGCCTTGTGCTGCTTTTCAATTAGAGTCCTAGAAGGAGATTGGGAGAGCACTGCTGCTTCTAACCTTGCTCCATTAAATAAAACTACCATATGAGCTGAAACCATTTCTTCAGGAAGGGTGGCTCCCACAGTTAAGGGATGGGGAAAGAATAGGTCAAAGTTTGATCCTTTACCAACTATTTGACTTCCCATAGGATTTATCCAATGAATGGGAGGATGTCTAGTTTCTTAAACCATCAGAAATCTCATTTCTGGGTTTGTAAAATTGAACTTTTAGTACTATGATTTCTTTCTAAGAGAAAAATGTACAAAGTTTTCATATTGGTCTTAGATTTTGATTTATGAGGCCTGTGGTTTAGAGAGTTACTATTAAATTCCAAGCCCAAAATTCTAGCTAATAAATTGAATTTAAGTTAAAAAGAAATCTATTTAAAGGTGTTTTGAGAAGGTAGAAGGGAAGGAGAGAGAATATCTCTCTTCTTAGTACCCAATCAACAAAGATGGAAAAAACAATAAAATAAAAAAAAACTTTACCAGAAAATGAAGATTAAGAAAAAATTTCCCCAATGTGGCAAAAGACCTTCAGGGAATAAACTAGAAAAACCTGTGTCATAGACTCAAAATACTATTTAAAATCTACATGAGGCCAAGGATAGGATTATTAGTACCCTGGCTCATTTGTATGTATAAAACGAAGATCATATTTCTTTTTCAAAATTTAATTTATAAGGGATATGCTGATTTACAAGAATGCTGCAGAACAAATTTTATTGATAGCAACTTTTAAAAAACAGCAACATTATAATCACTTCAGCTTGGTTTCTTAGTATTTGTCCCGGAGAACATAAACAGTTATTCAAATAAGTATTTACTGGAGGCATATTTTGCTTTCCTAAATAGGGCTGCATTCAGGAACGACCAGCAGGTCCAGCCTAGCAACACTTCAAGATGTGGGGACACGTGAAATCCAAAGAAAGCCTGAAATGTCTAAGTGGGATGGCTGCTGGTTTATGCTGGCATCACGGCATGTGGAAACCTTCAGATTTAGTGCCATGATCAATGGGACGGTGTTACGGATTGGAGCATCGTGGGGTGAAACCCAGCAATAGTCCACGATATTGTACTGCAGGTAGCCCAGGAAAAAGCCACAAGTCACGTCGCTGACGTTGTGCAGTGCAGCATGACCCTGGAGGGGCACCATCAGTGGATCGGGCGGCACCGGGTGGTTCAGGATGAACCGCGCCACAAGGGCAGCGGTTGTGGCGGGGCCCGAGGTGAAGGAATATTTGTCCACCGAGAGGGTGACAAACACGTCCATCTGGTTGTGAGCCTGGTGGTGCCTGCGGACCGGCCCCGTGATCAGAGTCACAAGCAGCAGGTCAAACAGCGGGGCGAGGTACATACAGGTTTCTCAGCACCTCGCGCCCCGCCTACCTGCTGCTCCTGGATACGCGGAAGACGTGCTCAACAGCCAGGGGAGGCCGAGGCCGGAAATCTGCGGCTTCACAGGGGGCCGCACTCTATCCCGGAAGGCCCCCCCCACCCCCGCCACCCCCGCACCCCACCCCCGCTTCTAGGTCAGTGGCCCGCAGGCAGCGCACCGCGATGCCCAGGAAGGACGGGTTCGGGTTGACAAGGTCCTCCTCGGGCGGCCAGGGTTGGGGCGCCTGTGAGAAGCCCGCCTCCGCCAGGGGGCAGGAGCCACTGCACCGTACGCGGCGGAACCCGGAGCGCGGCTGCCTGGCAGGGACTGGAAGTGAAACCTGCGGGTGCTGCGGACCCCAGCCGGGCGGCAGGTGCTCTAATGCCTCTCCAAGCGGAAGCGCCCAGAGAGCGTCCCCCGGCACTCCTCCGGGGGCTCGGCACCGCTGTGAGCGATCCCGACCCCAGGACCTGGCCGTACTCTCCGAAGCATGTTTTAAAGTGAAATATCAGAGGGCAGAGATGTGTATATTGTGTTACCCTTCGTGTAAAAGAAAGAATACGTATGAAAACTTATGCTGATTTGTACAGAGAATATCTCTGGAAGGGTATGCAAGATACTGTTAACTGTGGTTGCCTCCAGGGAGTGGAAATGTGTGGCTTGAGAAACAGGGCTTGGAAAGAAAAACTCAAATTTCACACCCATTATGCATTTATTACATATTTTTGAAAAAGAAGCAAATTAAAAACCAACCAACCAACAAACTTATTGAGTACTTCAGTTTGTATCAAGGACTTTCCTAAGTACTTTGTAGTATCTTATGTGATACTAGAGGAAAGAGACAAGTAAAGGGAATAAGTTTGTAGCCAGTGAATATGTGAACATGTATGTGTTGGGAGGGGGGTGGTGGGATATGGCAGGAACTTGGGGGTTTTCATGTGTCTTATACTCTATCTTCTCTTTGAATAGGAGACTATGTCATCTGTTGAGGGGGAGGAGGCAGGGCTCATGAAGAGTAAAATGAACATTCAGCATGGTTGCTATATAAAGTAGGACTGCAAAATGTCCAAAGCCAGATAAAAGAATGCTGTGTGTTTGCAGCTGTATGGGCATCAATCTAGACGACAGTGCAATTTTTCTCCAGAAATGTTCAGTATTCCTGATATTAAAGTGGAAAATGAACATTATTGTATTGAATGTCTTGCTGTGGGGGAAGCACAAAGTAGCAAGAGAACTGAAGATATTAACAGAAGTGTAGCTAAAGTCAAATGGTAAATAAAAACACCAACTGGGAAATAAGTTTAGATTACAAGTGGAGGAGCCAGTGTCTGGAAAGAGGGGATGAATTTAATTAGTTAACCATAGTGAGAATTTCAAGGCTGTACTCTTAACTCCAGCAAATATCTCCTTCAGTTAGGCTCTTAAAATCCTCTCCTTAGTCTCTGGCTTTCTGTTGCTTATCTCAGAGCCTCTGGAAGTAGACCCTTGAGTAAAATTCTTTTAGAATGGCTCCATCTAGCTCTTCCCAGAGTAGTCTTCACTCAGGGAAGTATCTTACACACATCTGGTATGTTTCCACCTTGGGGCCTTTCTTCAAGCTCAGTGATTCTCAAAGTGTGTCTCTAGACCAGCAACATCAGCATCTCCTGAGAATTTTTAGAAATGTAAAATCTTGGCCCCACCTGACACTGAATCTGAAACTTTGGGGGAGGAGCCTAGCAATTTGTGTTTTAACAAGCCTTCCAGGGCATTCTGATGCTTGCTCAAGTTTGAGAACCAGTGCTTTAGCTGTTGCTTCTGCCTGAAATCTTCTTCTTGAGATAACCCTTTGGTTAACACCATTACCTCTTCAAGTCTTTGTTCAAATCTCACCTTTTCAGTGAGGCCTACCCGCCACTCTACTTAATATTGCAACCTGTTTCCACTTTAATATCAGGAATACTGAACATTTCTGAGGAAAAATTGCACTGTTGTCTAGATTGATGCCTATTACCTCTCTTCCTCCTTACTATATGCTTCTTCCATCTTTCTTACTCAGCTTTTCATTTTTTTTCCTTGGCACTTACGAGCTCCTCTACTATATATGTATACATTATGAGTGTTTTTGTCTATTTCTTCCCACTAGGACTTAATGACTCAAGGGCAGGATCTTTGTTTTGTTCATTGATGCATTCCAAGTGTTGAATAGTGCCTGAAATACAGTAGGGGCTTAATAAATATTTGTTGAGTGAATAAAAATATGAGTATCACTTGTCCATTTTCTCAGCAAAGAACCATTTCCAAAGCAACCTTTTTGCTCGGTTTGTGATACAGTAGCTGGCTAGCAATTGTCTCTCAACCTTAGGCTTTTCCAAGCATGGATCAAGCATCAGCCCCTATTCACCCAACTGGAGAGGACATAAATCATGCCCTTCGTAAGTCTCCTTGAAGCACCTTCTTCTCAACTTGATAAGGGAGGGTCACACTTATCCCTCTCAGCATGGAAGTGGATAAACTCTCAGCAAATCTATAACATTCTCCAGAGATCATCCTTACTGTATTTTCTAATTCCCACCCTCTTTGATTTGGACACTTATGATTTTGAGGAGGGAGAGGCCTATGAGCTGTGTGCTGTTTTGAATCTGTCATGTACCCTATAAAACACTATGTTCTTCCGTAGTGTATACATACAATGGAATATTGAGTGGCTGTAAGAAGAAAAGAAGTTATGAGGTATGCAACTAGGAAGATATGTTGCATGAAATAAGCCAGAAATGAAAAGACAAACATTATGGACTAACTATACTGGCAAACTCTGAGAACTGAATCTGAGAGCATAGGTTATCAGGGGAGGATTATTGTAATGGTTCCTAGATTGTAACCTCTTACAGCAGTCACATCTATTCCTGAGTTGCAATGCTTATTTTTAGATTCTGAGATGCTGAGCTCTTGTGAATAACGTGGTTTGTCCCTGGAACTTTGGTTATCTGTGTGACACCTGAGATCCAGAGCTAGAGTTTGGTAGTTATGAATGTCAATATTACCCCATAGAGCAAATGTTAAAGAAGCTGAAAAAGAGATTAGACTTCAGTTAGAGATATGAATGAAATGGGCTTGTTAGCACTAAGGTAAATCCGGCTAAATGGTAGAGAATGATATTGACTGTATTTTAAAACATCAGCTTCTGTGTGAGACCAAAGGTAGAGATGTTTATTTGGTGGAAAATCTTTATTTTCTGTAGCATGCTATATAATTTAACTTGTATCGTCAGTTTATTCAATCTCCATAATTACATGGAACTTTGAATAGGGAGTGAAATCTGGTTGGTTTGGACATGTTAGTATGAAGCCCCAATACCTCCCAGAGTAATTTAGGCAGAGGATAAAGAAGTATTTGCAAAGCCCCCTTGAGGGACTGGGGAAAAATGTGGAAATGTTAAATTTACCTACCTGGGGAATTCCTTATATTCTTGTAAACACTGAGGACCACCAATTTAGTAGGCTGCACCCTCAGTCTTGGGGCTTGCCCTTATGAAGCTTGTTACTGCAAAGGAGAAGCTAAGCCTACTTATAATTGTGCCTAAGAGTCACTCCCAGAGAACCTCTTTCATGGCTCAGATGTGACTTTTCTCTCTAAGCCAACTTGGCCAGTGTTCTCACTGCCCTCCCTGCTATGTGGGACATGACTCCCAGTGGTGTAATCTCCCTGGCAATCCAGGACATGACTCCTGGGGATGAGTCTGAACCCAGCACTGTGGGATTCAGAAAGCCTTCTTGAGCAAAAGGGGGAAGAGAAATTAAACAAAGTAAAATTTCAGGGGCTGAGAGACTGCAAATTGAGTCAAGAGGTCATTCTGGAGGTTATTCTTATGCATTATATAGATATTCCTTTTTAGTTTTCAGTGTCTGAGAATAACTAGAAGGAGATACTTGTAACTGTTGCACTGCAACTCAGTTGACTGTTTCTTTTTTTTTAATTCAATTTTTTGAGATATATTCACATACCATGCAGTCATACAAAGCATATATTCAATTGTTCATAGTACCATTATATAGCTGTGCATTCATGACCAAAATTAATTTTTGAACATTTTCATTACCACACACAAAAAAAAATAAGAAGAAAAATTATGGTGAAAAAGAACAATTAAAGTAAAAAAGAACACTGGGTGCCTTTTTTTTTTGCCCCCATTTTTCTACTCAACCGTCCATACACTGGACAAAGGGGAATGTGGTCCATATGGCTTTCCCAATCACATTGTCACCCCTCATAAGCTACATTTTTATACAATCGTCTTCAAGATTCAAAGGTTCTGGGTTGTAGTTTGATAGTTTAAGGTATTTACTGTTAGCTATTCCAATTCATTAAAACCTAAAAAGGTTTATCTATATTGTGTGTAAGAGTGCCCACCAGAGTGACCTCTCAGCTCCTTTTGGAATCTCTCTGCCAATGAAGTTTATTTCATTTCATTTCACGTTCTCCTTTTGGTCAAGATGTTCTCCATTCCACGATGCCGGGTCTAGATTCCTCCCCGGGAGTCATATTGCATGTTGCCAGGGAGATTTACACCCCTAGGTGTCAGATCCCACATGGGGGGAGGGCAGTGATTTCACCTGCCAAGTTGGCTTAGCTAGAGAGAGAGAGAGAGGGCCACATCTGAGCAACAAAGAGGCAATCAGGAAAAGACTTTTAGGCACAATTATAGGCAGGCCTAGCCTCTCCTTTGCAGCAACAGTCTTTCCAAGGGCCATCTCATGGCAGAAGGCTCAGCCCATAAAACCACCAGTCGACTATGTATGTGAGCACATCAGCAACCATCAAGGTGGGGAAGCCCAACACCCCTGCATTCTCCATCAGCTCCTCAGGGGGGCGCTGCATATTTTTTTCGTTTTTTTAATTAACTTGTTTTTTAAATTAACTATTAACTATATTAAAAAGAATAAAAAAAATACAATTAAAAAAACATTTCAAACAAACCATAACAAGGGAGTGAGAAAAAGACAACTAACCTAAAATGGCTGTTTTACCTTCAACATGTTCCTACACTACCCCAAGAAAATAACCTAATATAGCAACATTTCTGTGAACTTGTTACTACCAATACCCACCAGAAATTAACAAACCATAGTCATTCCTGGGAATTTCCAGAATATTAAATTTACTCATGATAGCTTATCTGTTCTTATTGGGTTATCGTTCCCCCTTCATTAATTGCTCTTTATCACTAGTTTCCCTATATTCTACCTTATGAACCATTTATTTTACATTTTTCAATGTTCACATTAATGGTAGCATATAATGTTTCTCTTTTTGTGCCTGGCTTATTTCATTCAGCATTATGTCTTCAAGGTTCATCCATGTTGTCATATGTTTCACGACAGTGATCCTTCTTACTGCCACATAGTATTCCATCGTGTGTGTATAACACATTTTATTTATTCACTCATCTGTTGAAGGACTTTTGGATTGTTTCCATCTCTTGGCAATTGTGAATAATACTGCTGTGAACATTGGCATGCACATATCTGTTCGTGTCACTGCTTTCGGATCTTCCGGGTGAGAAGTGCAATTGTTGGATTGAAGGGTAGCTCTATATTTAGTTTCTAAGGAACTGCCAGACTGTCTTCCAGAGTGGCTGAACCATTACACAGTCCTACCAACAATGAATAAAAGTTTTAATTTCTCCACATCGTCTCCAGCATTTGTAGTTTCCTGTTTGTTTAATGGCAGCCATTCTAATTGGTGTGAGATGGTATCTCATTGTGGTCTTAATTTGCATCTCTCTAATAGCTAGTGAAGCTGAACATTTTTTCATGTGTTTCTTGGCCATTTGTATTTCCTCT
>PVKY010011367.1:0-12077 GCA_004027775.1 Bradypus variegatus
TAGCCTCTTCTGCAGTAGCCCCAGCCTTGTCCTTCCACCCAGCAGGATGAGTCTATAGATCAGCCCAGGCAGCTCACATCTTCCAGCAATGGCAAGCTCCTTCTACAGACTGGATCTGGCCTGTGCTATATGGCAAGTTTCAGCAACAATGGCAGCCTATTTTCATGGTAGTCTTGCTCTTTTAAAAGAAGCTGGTCTCAGCCTTGGAAGTGGAGGCAGGAGCTTTCCTGAGTCCTTACTGCCTTCATTCTTCATGCTCCCTCAGTCCAGAGGGAGTAGTTACTTTTGAAACAATACCATTACCGATTATGGAAAACTTCTATAACCCAGACTCTTTACAAATTTATCTTCTAAATGTCTTTCAAATTCATCCACTTAATTAGTCATTATTAAATCTCTCTTGATTATTGCAACAGCTCCCTAATTAATTTTCAATTCACTCCCTTTACTAAAATCTTGATACTTTTTCCAAGACTATCTCAAATCCCCACTTTACATACCAACCGCAGTGTAGGCACTTCAATAATTGTGGAAGGGAGGAAGGACAGGAAGAAGGAAGACTCCAATTTATTTTCTGTTTCACAACCTTGAATTCTACCCTTAATTCCTGATGGACCCACTTAAAGCTGTTGGTCACAAGGGAAACCACAAAAATGTATGGCTGAATTGACATACAGTCATTATTTTCACTGGAAAAAAATCACTTAGTGTCATGGTTGAAAATGAAAGACATTATCACTATTAATATAGACCCATATCAGGAAGATTTTACCATCTTGTAATACTGAATAAAACAACTGTAACTACACCAATGCATAAAATAAAATGGCATCAACAGATGGCAAGTTATCAACGACAAACCAAAATTCTGAGATACATCGATCTCACTGATTCTCAAGTATGCACGCATGCCCCCAAAGTGGTAGTGGTGAGGGAGGGGTTAATGGACCCTCTCCTAAGGAAACCCTGAGGATTTTCAAACTACAGGCCCCCTCAACTTGACCTATATTAAGCCACTGTTGCTAAGAAGAATGTGTGGTCATCTTCAAAGGACCCTGTGGTGGCAAAAGGATGAGAACCACTGTCCTAAACTGGCCCAACAGCAGATCAAGCAAATGCTGTATCAACAGACCTTGCAAAACAACTGATAATGAAACAGTTTCCAAGTTAACTTCAGCTAGGCTGAAAGTACTACATTGGGGAGGCCTGGGAAAGTGCTTCAGGAAGAATCTAAAACACTATACTGGTTTAAGTTTTTAGAAGCCCAGGAGTCACTTTGGCAATTTAAAACACAAACCATCTAGAAGCAGGGGCAGAAAAAAAGAGAGAATGTAAATTTTATCATTAAACTTGGAAACAGAAAAGCTTATCTAAAATTGTCAAGTAAATCTTTGTTCCCTGACTTACCTCTCTTCTCACTTCAGCTAGTCTCGCCTAAGTCTATTTCAGGACAATTCCAACAGTGGTAGGGACCATCACTGAGTCATTCAGTCAACACCAAATTAGTCTTACCATTAAGCTCATTTGTATCTATCATCTCCCACTACCTGGCAATTTGCAGAATTCTTTAAGTATTTCTTTAATGTTGGCCTCTACCATTTGATTTTAACATTCATGGGGAACCATAACTGCTTTCTTAGCACTTTCTTAGTATTCCCGTGACTAGCATTATACAACAGATACTGTACTAGTTGAGATTCTTTGAGTTTTAAGCAAGACAAACTAACTCAGCTATCTTAAGGGACTTGAGAAGGCAGCAGAAATTTTCTGAAAAGATACTGGGATGTTTCATAGAATCAGGGAGTTAAACCAAAGCTCTTCTTGAGAAGGGAAGGAACAAAGACAGCTCTATGAACTTCAGGAGAAGTTCATGGCTAGTGATACTGCTATTAACAAACAGGAATATGCTCCAATAATTCCCTAGGTTCTGTATGACTGTGTTCCAAATTTCAAATACCTGTACGAAAGACTGTGATTGGCCAAATTTGGGAAATAAGCACATCCTCTGAATCAATAACCTATGTCTATGGGGCAGTGTTACACAGCACCAACATAACCATCTTTGAGTATCCCCAGGGAAGGAAGAATTATGAAATGTGTGGCCATTGAGAGATATCCATTTTAGCACTTTACTCAATATTTTTTAATGAATGATCTGTGTTCCTGATTTGTTATCCTGTGTAGAAAAATGGAAAAGCATACTTTGCGATAATGCTGCAACTAGGTTTTTTGTTGTTTTGTTTTTGTTAACAGAAGCAAGGAAATTCAAGGTATCTTAGTTTCTCAGTGCCGCCATAACTAAGTAGCACAAACTGGTTGTCTTAAAACAACAGAAATAGGTACTGAGTTTCTGTTTGGTGTGATGAAAAAGGTTTGGTAATGGATGATGGTGACGGTAGCTCAACACTGCAAATGGAACTGCTATCACTGAACTGTACATATATAAGTGGTTAAAATGTGAAATTCTGTGTTGCATATCTGTCACCACAATAAAAATTTTAAAAAGAAAACAAAAAACCTGCTCAATGACTTTAAAATCCATTTTTCCTAACCTACATTTCTAAAACTGCAGGTTTCTGTATATGCTTTTCATTGTGGTACACACTAAGACCAGAAACCATAATAGCTTTTATTATAATTTTGATGCTTTCCTTCAGGGTAAACAACCTGGTGAGAGTAAAAGAAAGATACATAAGTACTTGCTTATACTTCTCACAGCATTTATCAAAAAAAAGACTGAACGAAAGAAAGAAGGCTTTATTTGACTAAAGCAAATTAGGATTTGAGCTAAACCTAGGAGTATAAATAAATATGGATGCTGTCAGTCACTGCAGGAAATAGGCATTTTAGTTAGCCAGTGAAGCAGGAAACAAGTGCACAAAGGCTTTTGAAGGTGTGACTTTTCTAAGACCAGGATTTATATCTTATGTATCTGGATTTTCAATAGCCCTCACAGTATTTGACACATAGGGGAAAAATTGCATGAATGGAAATCAGAGTGTACAAATTGCTAAAGTGGGACAATTCAAGTCATGGTCTGGGGACAGTTTAAGTGAATCACTCTGTTTGGAAGGTGAGTCTGAATAACAGAAGGTCAGAATATGCCAATAGATGGCTCTGATGACTAAGGTTAAAAATGTGGATTTTATTCCACAGTAGGAGGCACTAATGGTTTCCGAAGAAGAAAGTACATTATGTGGTTCAAGTGATATTTTGGGAAGATTAACTAAGGGTCCTAAACAGGGTGTATTAAGGAGTTGAGAAAAGAAGCAGAGAAACCGATGATGAATAATAAATTGGATTGCTTGACACAAGATTAATAAAAAGGCTAGAAAACACAAGGAAATAGATTCTTCCACCTGTGATCAGAAATGAGGTGAGGAGGGGAGTTACTGCATGTAGTATCTATGTGGATCTTAATTTAATACATGCTTAAAATATCATTTGCTAATACTTAATTTTAATTTACAAGGTCTACTTTCCTCTCTTTTGCTCTACCTATTTCTTGAGCTTTTCATTAGAAAGGCATAATGTAAAGCTAACAAATAAACAGAAAAAGAATAAGATACTGCTTTTAGTTTCCAAAAAAATTAACATACAAAAACTATTAAAACTAAAATGTCCATAAAATATTTAAAAGTAGTACTTTTCTTTGAAGCTTTCAAATGTTTTGTATGGCAATATTATCTATATTGAAGTACTTATCGAGGTTTTAGAATATTTTTGGCTTAGCATTTGCAGTCTTCATTAAGGTTATGTTTACCATCATGTAACCACGTTAACAGTTGACTTAATATATGGAAATTATCAACAAGTTAGTATTTATAGTTGACATTTTCATGATTAAAAAGAAGTCATCTATTCGGATAACTTCACTATGCTATACACAGAACCAATCGTAAAACTTGTAGTTATAAAGGTTAACAAAGGTATGCAAAGACGCTCCCCTGGTGGGGTAACTGGACACATACTACCCCAGACCCCAAATCTCAGCGTACCACTTCACCAACTACGGAGATACAAGGTATAGCGAAAAATCAGCAAATTAAAAGAGTTAAGACGCCTACACGTCCAAATTTGTGTCGTCGACTTGTTCTTGTGTTTAGCTTCTCGGGAATTTTCCCAGGGAGGCTGAATCTCCCGGTCATGACACGACTGCTGTCACGGGCCTTTGGTGGGGGCCACGGCAAGTAAGGAAAATCCTCCGGTCAGGGGTCTTCCGCAGCTGAGCCTTTACCCTAGCTCCAGAAGACAGCTGGCCGCCCCGCCCCAGAACCCTCCTCTCAAGGGGCGTCTAAAGGAGGGAGGGGCTTGGCTCCGGCCGTTGATTATGTCGTCTCTTACCTGTGCTAATACCGTGACGCAGCCCGGAAGCGCTGCGGCTTTCACGCGGCCGCCGTACCAGGCTACTCCTGCTCCTGTCAGGGCCAGTCCGGCCACTGCCGCCGCCAGGGGCCCAGGACTCAGCCAGGTTCGTGTGCTGATGATCAGCCCATGCCGCAGCCTTCCGCCCTGGGCCGCCAGCCGAGCACCGACGCCTGCGGCCGCCGCCATTTTTGCGGAAGTGTGCCTCGCACTGCGTGATACCGCCTTTTCGACATCGCGGCGTGACTCTCGCGAGATACGCGACTACCTCCGCTTCCTCCTGCCGCTCTCGGCTGTTGGTTTGCGGCTGAGGTGAGGCTGGGGTTAATTAGCGAAGGGCACATCTTCTCTCTGAATGAGCATGGGATAACTTGAAAAACGTCAAGACACACAACTCCAAGGGGCCTCCTCAAAGCCAAGACCAGATAGTGCCCTCTGTTGTGTAGGAACACCCACCTTTTCCACAAGGCAATGTGTCATTCTGTTGGTCTGTAAGGGAGACTCAACCTTTTCTGGGCCCTGCGAGGGCACTGGAGAGGAAAGCACTGGGGGTGTGAGACAGGCACCTCTGAGGACAGGGCAGTAGGATTATGTTACCTGGGGTGATTTACCTTTATGAAGGGCATGATCTTGAGTGGACTCCCGTCCCAGATATGGCTGGGGTTTGGAACTGAAAGATTATGTTTTCCTGAAAACTATGATGTACTGTATTCCTATATATTTTTTAACAACAACAACAACAACAAAACAGTATTTGTTTAATAATACAGTGTTCGTGAGCTGCAGATACCTTATCACAAGTCATTTTAAATAATACCAATTAGTTTGCCCAGATCCTGGTAAACAACCCTTGTTAAGAATGTCAGTTATGTGGGGTGTGTTTATGTGTGTTCTCCTATTGGTGTCACTTAAGCAATTAAGAAAACTTGTTTTTAACAGTCTCTTCCCCATCTATCATGTTTATCCCTGCCTATGTTCGTATTTTTGGCTGTTCTTTCGTTTCCACTAAAGCAGATCCTATCCCAGCCTTCTAACTTTGCTGAAGTATTTTCTTATGAACTCACAGGCAAAGCCACTCTATTTCAGACAATCATTATTTGCTGTATGTTGAATTTAAATTCTGTTCCCATAAAGTCTTGATGGTAGACTATTATCCCATCCATGGCTTTGCATGGCTCCTGTCATTGGAGACCCAAATGATTTCTGTTGTGAAGGCTTGGAAGGATACCCCAGTCTATCTGAGGTGATAAGAATTGACTTAGGTGAGGCAGAAAACTCAGTTTTTGTTTTGTTGTTTTGTTTTGTTTTGTTTTTACAATCTAGGTCCTCCATTCTCTGGTCTTGACTTTTCTTGAGTAAATTTACTTAACAAACTCTTGTTCAACTCCTAAAATGTCCCAAGCTGTTAGAAGCTTTACATGGGTATGCAGTAAACTAGAGCCAGTGTC
Source organism: Bradypus variegatus (assembly GCA_004027775.1). Classification (NCBI taxonomy): domain Eukaryota; kingdom Metazoa; phylum Chordata; class Mammalia; order Pilosa; family Bradypodidae; genus Bradypus; species Bradypus variegatus. The sequence continues at coordinate 5,814 of PVKY010011367.1, forward strand.
GAAGGTGCCAAGGCTCCTATGCCATTTGGATATATTATATCCCCAGAAAAGCCATGTTCTTTAATGCAATCTGGTGGGGCTAGACTTGCTAGTCTTGATTAGGGTGTGACTTTTGGTTGAATGTTTCCATGCAGATGTGACCCACTCAACTGTGGGTGAGAACTCTGATTAAATTATTTCCATGAAGTTGTGGACCCAGCCATTCAGGGTAGGTCTTGATTAGTTCACTGGAGTATTTAAGAGAGCTTAGAGCCCACACAAGCGTGGATGCCTGGAAACACTTGGAGATGCAGACAGAAGGACATTTGGAGATGTTAAGCTAAGAAATGAAGCCCAGAGTTTGCCCCAGAGAAACTAAGCGAGGACCCCCAGATGCTTAGAGAGAAATGCCCTCGGAGAAAGAAGCAAGGATGCACAGGAGCTGAGAGAGAGGAGTGAAGACAGAAGCCCAGAGACATTTTGGAGAAAGCCATTTTGAAATGCAACCCAGGAGCAAAGGACCAGCAGACACCAGCCATGTGCCTTCCCAGCTGACAGAGGTGTTCTGGAAGCCATTGGCCTTCCTTCAGTGAAGATATCGTCTTGTTGACACCTTAGTATGGACACTTTTATGGCCTTAGAACTACAACTTTGTAAGCTAATAAATACCCTTTATAAAAGCCAGTCCATTTCTAGCATTTTGCATAACAGCAGCTTTAGCAAACTGGAACAGCTCCTAATCATAAATTCACTGCCACTTTGAAGTTTGCAACAAACCAATACAAACAAACAAAAAATCCAAGTGCTGGGATGTCACAGACACATCCTCAACAGCCATCTCCATCCCTCGCCTACCCCAGCACCACTCCTTAGCTATTGTGCACAGCTGTTTCAGTCTGTTTCTATTCTATAACTGGGGGGAGATGTTAGGTCTAATGAAAAGGCCCTGACCAGACCTTAAACCCAGAAACCAGGAACAAGTAGCCCCAGCTGATTATCAGGACAGGAATTCTCAGTGGCAGGGCCCTCTCCCCTTAGGGTGGATTGATATCCTTGGGCGGCACAGATTTGTCTCTCCTCTCTGACACAAAGTGGGGCTTGTGGAGATGCCATTCACTGACCCTGACCCAAGCAGTTTTGGCCTCCCCGGGACCCTGGCCACAGTGGAATCTCTTCCCCTGCTCTTTTGGACCCTTTGTGCTGTGTTAGTAATAAAACGATCATTTACTGAAAGTTTCTGTTGTGCCTAAGCTTGGGTTCCCATGACACACTATACAGCAACATGCTCCATGCCAAGTGTCACATTAAATTTAATTTGACCACCTAATGGAAGTTCCCTGGATCATCTTCTTATGATCCACCCTTAGCCCATGTTCTCTTTCTCTTAGCCAGTTTGTCTAAACTAATCTGCAGTCAGAGCTTTTCACTTTCCCCCCAGCTGCTGAAACCACTTTCAATGTGCTTTCCCAGGCAGGAAGTAAATAGACTAGACTCATCGTGCACAGACTTGTGAGCCAGACCACAGGGTTTGAATTCTGGCTCTACCAGGATGATCAGTGTGATTTTGAGCAAGTTACTTCATCTCTCTTAGTCTCAGTTTTCTCATCTGTAATCAACCCTCTCATGGTTTGGTGGATTAAAGGAGACATTCTATATGAAGTGACTAGCCAAATACCTAGCACGTGATGGGCTCAAAACAGATGTGAATTTACCTTCTTCAAGATTTGGCTTACTCCTCTCTGATCACAAATGAGCTTGACTGAAAATGTGCCTAACAACTTGAACTCCAGATCTCTAGCCTGTCTGAACCTCTGAGACTTTTCTGCTCTTTCATATCTTGCCTGACCTCCTACAGCTGTGATCTGTTTTTCACCTCTTCTAATTCTTGGGATATGTCCTGCTTGCCGGGATTATTGATGTCTAGCTTGTTTCTGTCCCAAGGTGATTTTAGAATTTCTGGAATATGTTTTGACATCCTGAATGTCTTACCTTCTAGCCTATTGTTTATCTCCAGAAACCAGTCTTTCCTTGTCTGTTCAAACAGCCTAATTCACACCATTCCTCTAGTCATTAAATGAAACCAGACATCTATTACTCATTCATGGCCCCAAGCCCAAGATAGAATATAATATTTCTATTATAGCATTTGGCACATTTAAAAACATTGTTGTCTTTCTCCCACAGTTTGAGATCCTTGAGGACAAGGAGATCTTATTCCTGTTTCCCCAGCACCTAGCACAATATGCCAGGCATATATTGGATATTTGGTGAATGATTATATGAATAAGGGAATAAATGTCATAATTGTGGTGTCTATTTCCATTCTGTGGGTGTTAAACATACAGAAATACATTTTTTCCTTTGGTGTACTTTATTTTCCAAGACAAAAACCTCATTTTCAATCATTTTCTTTTGCTGAAAATCTTTGAACATACTTGGAAAAACTGTGCTTTGTAATTAGTTTATTTGTGTCATGTGCCTGGGCCTCTAGAACTCTCATTTAAGATTCAGTGTATTCAAACTTTTCTTTTGCAGAGGAATAAAATTCTTATAATAGAATCCATCTCTAGCCAAGTAACCATCCTAAGTATGAAATTTTCCCTGGCAGCTGCTGACATTTGTCTGAGCACATTGACTATATTGGTCTTTTTAGGCTTCAGCTTTGTTCATTTCTTCATTACCAGCTGTAGAGAAAGTCTTTGGCTAGGATGTATTTTTGACCATATAGTTTATAAATCAATTCCCAAATAAGGAACTGCTTCTAAAACTATAAGTTCTATGGTGTTTTAAATGGTAATTGGAGAAAAACAGAATAGACATACTGATAGTTTTAAAGTATGAATATTGTAAAATATGGCATTCTTAATTCACTTGCTCTGTGCTCCTTTTCTGTAAGAGGGATGAAAGTGATATGGCGGAAAACCTGTTCTCAAGGAGCTTTATTTTCACTGGAGAGACTAGACCTCAATTTCAGAGCAGTGCAAGACAGCCTTTAACTGTTTCAGTATACAGAGGGGACAGACTGTGATAGACTAGAACAGTCAGAAAAGCACTTAGGGAAGAGAGGAGATGATCTGGAACTTGGAAAGTGGGAAGGTTTAAATATGTTGAGTCTGAGGACAGCTGTCCAAGCATAACTGACAGCATGGAGGATGACTAGATGTGGTATGCTTAGGATGGAGAGAAGCGTTCCATGTGGCTTGAAGCAGAAAGGCTGGCTTAGGGCTGGCCTTGAATGGCTTGGGGGCCGAAAGGGGGGCAGGCAGTCATTCTCAGCATTATATGAAGCAGTTATCAGCCCTCTTGACCTTATACACATTCATGTTGGGGCTACTCATGTCTCTTTTCTGGCATCCCCACACACCTTGTGGCTGAGTTGTATCTCAGACACTCTGCCCAGTGATTGTCTTCTGCCTGTCCAAACTTTATCCTGGCCTTTCTTACCCCACTATCACATGTGGTTCTCTAAATCATCTTTGTTCCTACTGATAACCAAAACTTTGATCCCCTCTGGGTAATGGTCTTGGAAAATAAAGGGAGCAACTTCCTCTTCTTATCAAAGTCATTCACTCTGTTGTATTTTATTTTAAAAGAAGAGATTTCTAGCTCAAATGCATCTTTGACCTTAGTGTGTGGGGAAGATAAGGAAAATTGCTATCCTGATTCTGAAAGATTGTTTACTGTTATGTTACAGAATAGCATGCATTAAGATTGATTATATCAGATGGAGCAGAATAAATATGGAAGATCTCAAAGATAAGTTAAACAAATGTATGTCACTATTACAAGGTGTTAATGATAGGGTGTTATCTGGGAAAAATACAACTAATGCAAACTATGGACTATAGTTAACAGTAATATAGTAATAACATTTCAACAACTGTAACAAAGGTACTATACCAATGCTAACTGTCAACAAGAGAGTATAGGAGTATAGGATTTTTCTTTTTGGAGCATTGAGAATGTTCTCAAATTGATCGTGGTGATGAAAGCATAGTTCTGTGATTATACTGAGAGCCACTGATTTTACACTTTGGATGGTGTGCTAGTTTAAATCTATTATACCCCCCACAAAAGTCATATTCTTTAATGCAATCTTGTGGAGGCAGACTTATTAGTCTTTTGATTAGGTTGGGTCCTTTTGATTAGGTTGTTTCCATGGAGATGTGACCCACCCAACTGTAGGTGAGACATTCTGATCAGATCATTTCCATAGAGGTGTGACCCTGGCTGTTCTGGTGGGTCTTAATTAGATGACTGGAGTCCTTTAAGAGAGCTCATGGAGAGAAGGAGCTCAGAGAAGCTGAGAGACATTTTGGAGGGAAGCTAAGTTATATAATTCAGAGTTTGCCCCTGGGGGAAGGCAAGAGCCAGCACAGACCCAGGCACTTGGAGACACTGGGAGATGCACACAGTCGGACATTTGGAGATGCTGAGCTAAGAGATGAAGCCCAGAGTTTGCCCAGGAGAAGCTAAAAGAGGACTCCCAGATGCTTAGAGAGAAATGCTCCAGTGGAACCAAGCAGAGAGCTGAAAGAGGCTAAGAGAGACAGAAGCCCAGAGACATTTTGGAGAAAGCCATTTTGAAATGCAACCTGGGATCAAAGACCAGCAGATGCCAGCCGCGTGCCTTCCCAGCTGACAGAGGTGTTCTGGATGCCATTGGCCTTTCCTTAGTGAAGGTATCCACTAGTTGATGCCTTAATTTGGACACTTTTATGGCCTTAGAACTGTAAATTTGTAACCTAATAAATCCCCTTTATAAAAGCCAATCCATTTCTGGTATTTTGCATGATGGCAGCATTAGCAAACTGGAACAGTTTGCTAAAAAAAGAAAGATAAGTGAAAGAGGTTGGACTCAATCCTATATTAATAGAGTAAATGGCATATGAATGGACATTATTAAGAATCATTGCTAGGAATAGAGTTTGAACCATATTTAACAGTGGATAATTCTGTAGCATGAAGGGTATGAATCACTTTCAGAGGCCCTATATGAGTCAAAAGAATTGCTAATCATGTCTTTTTGTGTAGTTTGGGGCCATGGGTAAAAATATCTGGGTATCATGACTGATGCTGGCATGTGTAGAAATAAGTCAAGATTAAATCTTAATGACAGTGAAAAGCACTGCCAAGAGTCATATTTTCAATGTCTTTCAGATCCTCCTCTGCTTTTCATTCCATTCCCGTCATCCCAGTCTAAGCTCTCATTACCTCATGCTTTGATTATTGCAATAGTCTCTTAACATGTGCCTTTCCTCCTAGTCCTTTTCTCTTCCAAACATCCCATATGTCTATGTCAGATCAATCTTCCTGAAAACGTTTCTTTCACCATATATCCATTAGCTGGGTGACTTAACCTTTCTAAGCCTCTGTCTCTTTGTTGGAAAATGAGAAGATTGGTTTCAGTTTATTTTTCCAGTTTAAAAATTCTGATTCTATGCCACTCCAAAGTGGCCCTTTTTTTTTTTCATTCAACAAACTTGTGTGTGAGCTTAGGACCATGGCTTGAAGATTCAAAGACAAATTAAACAGAGTTTCCCTCATGGTTTTGGTCAAGTGTGGTGGTCTCCAAACATTTGTTTGTTCTCCTCTATGTATAAAATATTTTTAAGCATTTACCCTCTTTTAGGTATGTTCATTTATTTCTTAAATTGACACATTTATGACTAAACATTAGAAACACTTAATAAAAAGGTAAAAGGTGAGATAAGGATGAAACAATATTTATAAAATAAAATTTTTATTATTGGAGGTAACAATAAATGTTATGCTTTCTCTAAAAATGTTAATAGTACTTAAATGAAATCAGCACAATCAAGTGGGCTTCATTAATTTGGAAAATTCTGGCTTACGTTTCATGAGATAGCAATTATAAAGGTCTGCTTTTGTGTTCAGTTAATTTAGATATTAGATTTTAATGACTGTCATAGCTCAGTAAGATACCTCACACAAATGTATTGATCCAAGTAGGAATGAGTGTAATATTAGCTGAAGCAATAAAATCATTATATTCATATATTTAAAGCATTTGTTATGAAAAATTTTAAACATATATGAAATTGGAGTGAATATAATGATGAACCTCCATGTACATTTAACTCAACTTCAATAATTGCCAACTCTTGTTTCATCTATCCTGCCTCCATTTTCCCCAACTAAATTATTTTGAAGCAATTGCTAGATATCATATAATTTTTTTCTAAAATTCTCATTATGTATTTTTAAGAAATAAGGACTCTTAAAAACAAAACCCACATACCAAATTTTTTTGGTTTGTAATCC
>PVKY010011368.1:0-12061 GCA_004027775.1 Bradypus variegatus
TGTCTCTAAATGAGCTGTGTGACTCCGGCTTGGTTGGCCTGCCTTTCTGGGTCTCAGTTCTTTAGCTATAAAATGAGCTAGAGAACCTCTCAGTGCCCTTCCAGCTCTGGCATTCTGTTTTGTGAGATTCCTTGAGCAGAGAATCCCATCTGGACACTGAAGAGAACACTTTGTTAGTACCAAGCTCAGGCAGTGAGGATTCATAATGAATACTTTTTCATAGCTCTCTGTTCAGCACTCACCTTCTCTGAGTGGCCTTCTCCAAAGACTCTTCGTAAAACCACACACCCATCTCCATCTCATTTACCCAGCTTGATTTAAAAAAAAATATTTCTTTTAAATTTAATTTAATTTTATTGTTTTATTATTATTTTTTATCAGAGAAGTTGTAGGTTATGAGAAACCCTGCTCGATTTCTCTCTAAGTTTTTCACTATGCTTTGAGGAAATCTGATTTTTATTTAATATTGGTCTGTAATGGCTGAGAAAACCGAGGCTTCGCAGAGTTACAGAACTTGCCCTTAGGAGCTGGGGCTTGAGCCTGGGTCGGTCTGCCACCTTGCTGTTTGGAAGGTTCCAATACCAAATCATCAGGGCACAGATCGTTTATATTGAAGCTTCTGTTGGTTTTTCCTCCCTTCTTTCTAACACTGTCCGTGGGGGAGGAGAAAATCAAACCCACCGAGTCCTCCTTCACTGCCTTTTTCTTACTGTGATTGTACAGAGGATGCACTGGGAACATCATTTTGGCACAGAGCAGAGTTTCAGGACTGGGTGGTTTATTAGCCAAAATCCTCTGGTTTTATCCACTCCCTTCATTTCTTCTTTTTTTTTTCTGTGGGGTTAAAATGTATATAACAAACTTTACCACTTCAACCATTTTTAAGTGTACAATTCAGTGGCATTAAGTATATTCCAGTGATGATGTGCAGCCATCACCACTATTTCCAGAACTGTTTCACCAGCCAGAACAGAAACTCAGTCCTCATTAAGCAACACCTCCCCAGTGCCCCTTCCACTCAGCCCCTGGTAACCTCTATTTATCCCGTTCATTTTAAAGCTGAAGGTGGGGAAGCCTGAAAAGGTAGAGTGCCCCGAGACTCCCATCTTGAGCTAGAAACTTCCTGATTCTGGAGCCTGCCCCGTTCTAGGTGGTAAACCAGAAGGCCCGTGGCAGGAGTTCCTGGAGCCCCCCATGCATCGCTCACCACCCCACACAGCCCCCACCCTGACGATGGCCACCTAATGGCTCTCGGGCCCATGGGCCCTGGGCCTCCTGGGTTTCTGTAATCTGGGTGCTGTTCGACTTCAGCAGATGCTGGCAGAGCTTCTCACCTCCTCCAGGCAATGATTCTTGACATGAAAACCATGTCTTTGAAACTTGTCTTCTTGGTGTTCCAGTGCAGCAGGAGGATGGGTTTCAGGACCATTCTGCGGCGATTTCCGTGTCTTCCTGTTCCTGATGGTTTGTCTTTTCCCTCCTAGGTCTCTTAGGGGTTAAATGCTACTAGGAAGAAGTGGGGGCAAGTTCTCCTGCTTCTGCACACTAGGCATTAGGAATATTTCATGTTTATGAATAAGCGGTTGTTTCTTAATGTCTCAATTACAGATCAAGTGTTTTGTTCCTCTTCTTTACACGTGAAGCAGCAGCGAGCAGTATAAGATGGACTGTCGCTAAGTGCTTAAGTGGTGTGGTCCATACTGTACTAGGTGTACAAGTTCAGGGGGAAGGAGTACTGGGGAGGAACGGCATGGTCAGGGAATAATGCAGATACAAATAAAACAAGAACTAATCCTTATCACACGCTTTTGCTGGGTCAGGCACAACACAAATGCTTTATGCATTTTAATTCATTCCACCCTCTTGATAACACCAGGAGGTACAATCCTGTCCCCATTTTACAGCAGAGGCACCCGAGTCTCAGAATGGTTAGGCCATTTGCTCATAGAGCTGCTAAGCAACAGAGCCAGGATTTGAATTCATGCCTGCTGGCTCCTCTGGCCTGGAGGAGGCCTTTGCAAAGGAGGTGAGACTTGAGCTGGTCTTTGGGATGAGCTGAACGATGGTCCAGGGGGTGGAGTGGGGAAAGGAGACTGGTCTTGCTGGGCAGAGGGCGTGGTAGGGGAGAGGGCCAGGTAGGGGGTTGGGAAACCACCATAACAGGTCTTATTGCCCAGGTGGAGGGTTTAGACTCAGTCTGGAAGGACACAGCCTTTGAACAGCATTGAAGGACGACTTGCCGGAAGCAGGAGTTTGGGGAGGCTTTTGGGTGGCGGTGGTAGGTCTGAGGGGGAGGCACTGTGGAGATGGGAATGAGATGCCAATGGTCTGGATTGGGAAGGAGCAGAAGGAGTGGAAGAAAGGGAGAGTGGTGCATGTGAATTCACAGAAGGGGTGGGCAGGTGGAAGATGGGAGGACAATGTCCAGTTGGCCTTGAGAGTCTGGCAAGAGTGACCATGTGGTACTGTGGAACTTTGTTTTTGGCTGGCTGATAGCATGTTGGCACGAGTCTACGAAGAGTTAAACATTTATTACATAGTTATTGATCTTAAACTCTTAACTCTTTGGGTAGCCTAATAAGATAGATTCTTTTCTACTGGTTGTTACAGCATTCAGGATTTGATCAGAGAGGTAGAACCACCGTGAGCGTTAGGGAACAGCATTTTATTATAGGGATCAGACCTCCCGTGCTGGTGGGAGCTGGTAGAGCCATCTGGGTAAGGTGCCCTCTCCATTTCTCTGCTGGTCTCGAGTCTGCTGGGCCGGTTTAGGGAGGAAAGATGGACATGAATGGAGAAGACAAGGACAGACTGGAACCACGTCCTTCTCTGGTCACCCACAATCTCAGTGATGCAGGTGACCTGAGGATAAGTTGACACCCTTCACACCAAAGCTACACACAACTGGCCCTGGATTCAGAGGAGCTGGAGTTGCTGTGGGACCCGGGGCTGCCCTGCGCAGACAAGGGGAGCCGGCAGATCAGCGACAGGGTGCGTGGGCTGCCCTCGCCTGCCCTGTATCGACCTGCAGAGCAGGACAACATGGCTGCGGCTTCACTTTCACCTTCCAAATCTTGCACACATTCTCTTGTGCCTACCCTCCCACCCCCAGCCTAACCCAGGACCCTCCAAGGAAGGGGATCCTGGGAAATATAGCTGCATCGAGCCAGCACGAAGCCACCATGGTTGTCCACATATTTAGCAGATTGCTTTTCTTTAATGGTTCTGTTTTCCTCCTCAGCTACCTGAAGTAAAGGGCTTCCGGAGATATAGCATAAACTTTCTTAGCAAATCAGACATAATCAGCCAATTATCTGAGTATCCCCTCATCTTCCTGCAAGTTCCTCATAAATCTCTGCCCTTCTCTGAACTTTCTGAAGTCAAATTTGTTTCTGAAGATAGAGTGAATGGGGCAGGTGACTTCCAGCCGCAGGATAGATTATTGGCTTTTAAAAGAATTGATGAAATGTGGTGTGAAGATAAGCTCCCAGCTCCAGGCAGGGCTGATTCTAGACAACAGAGGGCTCGGACTGGCTAGAACCCACCTTCCTTCTCATCCAAGTTATCTCACGGGAAGGGCCAGCCCCCGCAACTGCACAAACTGCTCCTTTCTTATATTCTTCATTCCGTGACTCATGACAGTGCACCTCTGGGCTTGGTTTGGGAAGGTTAAGGCCACATTTTCCTGAGGTCTGTTTTCCTGCTGATGGCAGTCCTTGCTGGCTGTATGTGCCTCCTGCTTCATCAGATCAGAAAGCAGCAAATCCAGGTTTTTGTTTTTTTTAACTTTGCAGAATTCCTTGCATAGCCGAGAGCTCAGGAAGGAAGGTCACCTTCAGAGGCCAAGTTCCGGGCCTTCTGAGCCACGATCAAGCCCTGCTATGCTAATCCCAGCTTGGCTTGATCAACCTCAGAAATTGATGTATCTGGAATGAACTCTGTCACGACCAATACTGCAACCCTTGAGCTTTATTTCCTCCCACCCCTAAAGCACCAGCTGCTAAGGGAAGTTTGCAAGGTGTGGAGGCGAGATTGTAAGGCTGGCAGGGGTGGGGTGAGGCGGCCGCAGCTCTCTGTCCAGGCCAGCTGGCCACGGGGTTCGGGCTACACCTGCAGTGGGCACAGGTGGAAAACACAGGGCTGACCCGCCAGGCAGGAAGCAGGTCTGGGGGAGACACCCCAGGCCCAGCCTATCAGGCTCACAATGGTGGGGCAGACATGTGACACCCTCCTTCAAACCTGGCACAGTCAAGCGAGAAGGGGCACTCAGCATCTCACCCCCCCTACCCTGGATTCCTGCTTCTGGTGCCAGCCGAGTTGGCCTTCACTTTCTCTCTCTCTCTTTTTTAAATTGAATTCAGTTTTATTGAAATATATTTACATACCATACAATCATCCATGGTGTACAATCAACTGTCCACAGTACCATCTTAGAGTTGTGCATTCATCACCCCAAACTATTTTTGAACATTTTCCTTACATCAGAAGGAATCAGAATAAGGATAAAAAGTAAAAGTAAAAAAGAACACCCAAATCATCTCCCATCCCACCCTATTTTTCATTCAGTTTTTGTCTCTGTTTTTCTACTCATCTGTCCATACACTGGATAAAGGGAGTGTGATCCACAAGGTTTTCACAATCACACTGTCATCCCTTGTAATGTACATTGTTTTACAATCGTCTTTGTGAGTCCAGACTACTGGGTTGGAGTTGGATAGTTTCAGGTATTTACTTCTAGTTATTCCAATGCATTAAAACCGAAGAGGTGTTTATTTATACAGTGCATAAGAATGTCCACCAGGGTGACCTCTCGACTCCATTTGAAATCTCTCAGTCACTGAAGCTTTATTTCATTTCATTTCACATCCCCCTTTTGGTCAGGAAGATATTCGCAATCCCACAATGTTGGGTACAGATTCATCCCTGGGAGTCATATCCTCCGTTGCCAGGGAGAGTTACACCCCGAGAGTCAAGTCCCCCATAGGGGGAGGGCAGTGAGATAACTAGAAAGAGAGAGAGGGCCACACCTGAGCAACAAAGAGGCACACAGGGGGAGACTGTTAGGCACAAGTATATGCAAGTCTAGCCTCTCCCTTGCAGTAAGGAGCTTCATAAGGGCAAGTCCCATGATAGAATGGCCTTCACCTCTTATTGCAGTGAAAAACAGTCCTGAGATGTGACTATTCCCAGAAGCCACCTTGGAATACTTTCAGGAACAGTTTCAGAGCAAAACGGAGAAGGACGAGACTGCATGTGGGGCTGGCTCACCCACATGGATTCTAGGAAGAAGACTTTGCATTCCCACCTTATCTACTTCAAGCACAGGGGGAAGCAGGGAGAGGAAGGCATTTGGCCAGGGCAGGGGATGGAGGTCTGGTATTTGTCCAGAATTTCTCTCTCTAGATGGTGACAGGCTGTTAGAGAAACATCGTCCTAAAAAGGGCCAGGAGCAGTCTGGCAATTACCCACACCCCCTGGTACCCAAGACAAAAATGCTGGCCTGACAAAAGTGTTTGGGTAATTTTCCAGCCCATTTACCACTTTACAGACCCCAAACTACACAAGTAATGGGTGTCTTAAAAACAAAACAAAACACACAGCTATTAAAAAATTTGTCCAACTATCTCATTACCATCAGGGTTGGAGTAGGTGTACTGTGAAATCTTAACTGTGTCGACATTAGCGAAACACTCAGACGCCCAAAGGCCTGGAATTTATTATCTTGCAGTGAGTTCTGTAATAGTGGACGTGCTTTTCCTCTTTTCCAAACATTGCTGGGGGGGTGGGGGAGCAGATCAGTTTGGGAAAAGGAAAAAATAAGGAGGCACTTTTCCACCAAGGATGCTTTCCTGAGTCCTTGAAGGTGCTTGGAATGGCCCCAGGAGAGAACTGGAATCTAAGTGTCCTGGGTGTGTGGGGGCTAATTTAGGGAAGGGGTCTAAGCTTTTGGTAAGAAAAGGCCTCAGGGGCTGCTCCCGGCCTGCCCAGCTCCTGGGCCCTGGCTGAGAGGAATGGAATGCATAGCACCCACCAGACCTCCAGGAGACGGTGGGAGGAAACCACAGCCAGGGGTTCCAGGACTGGCCTGCTGAAGATGGAAATGGTGGTTGAGGAGATAAGAGGCCCAAGGCTTTGTTTTTATTCTGAAGATAAGCATCCAAGAGAGGGGAATTCTCAGGAGCAGAGGCTGCTGAAAGTGAGACTATTTTTTTAGAGCAGTTTTAGGGTTACAGGAAAATTGTGCAGAAATTACAGAGTTCCCACCCCCTCCCCAGTTGCTTGTATTAACATCCTGCATTGGTACATTTGTTACATTTGATGAACTGATATTGACAGATTATTATTAACTAAAGTCCAGAATTTCCACTAGGGCCCTCTCTGTGTTGTACAGTTCCATGGGTTTTGACAAATATAGAACATCATTGCACCCACCATTATGTTACCAAAGGGAGCAGGTTCAGCACCCCAAAAATGCCCTGTGCTGCACCTCTTCACCCCCACATCCTGCTTCCCCTTTTCCAGCATGTCGTGTAGCTAGATTTCATATGGTATGTGGCTTTTCCAGACTGGCTTCTTTCACACAGCCATCTGCACATACAGTTCCTCCTTGTCTTTTCTTAGCTCAAGAGCTCATTTCTTTTTATCACTGAGTATTACTCCATGGTTCGGATATGCCACACTTTGTTTATTTATGTCAAACCATTTTGCATGAGGGCCCTAGCAGCCCTGTCATAGAGGTTTTCTGATGGGGCTCAAGAGGAAGGTGGGAGATGCCGTCCCTGGTTTCTGTGGGTGGTGATGGCGTGTGGGCAGAGAGGCAGCCAGGGTGATGGTGACAGAGGGGCCCAGAGAGGGCCGGGCTTGGCTCCCAGCAGATGTTGACCTAGGCTGGGAGCTCAGGATGGAAGGGTGCCAAGGGACAATTGTGCAGGCTGGTCAGCTCAGCGAGTGATGTGAGCTGGGGGCCCCTGGGCTGAGGTGAGGAGCTGACAAGGGACATCTGGAGGGTGGAGAGGGCCTGGAGCTGGGGTGCAGGATTGGCTTGCAGCCAGGTGCTCCCGGGAGCACGGCAAGAGGGACGGCTCATAGGGTGTGGCCAGGCGGAGCTCTGCCTCTCTGCTTTTCCACCCCCTCGCCGTCTTTCTCTCCCTTAATTTACGCTCTTCCTTTTATTCTCACATCCCCTTTTCCTCTTTGTTTCTCTTTCCCCCAACAGCCTGAAAATTTATGGATCGCACCTGGGTGGAAGCATCCGGCTCCAGGGACCCCTGTGACCCCACCCCCGCAGCCGGCTCTGCCTCCCATCAGCTGCTGCATGTCCGAGGACAGGTCTCGTGGGGTCTCTGGACCTCCCTGTCGCCATTTGTAACCTTTGCTGTTACCAAGAACCAACTGCTTAGGGATGTCATGAGCAGTAAAAGGGAGAACTCGTGTAAAGTGCTCAGAACGCAGCTTGGCACAGGGTAGGCATCAGTGAGCAGTGCCCCTTATAACTCACGGAGGTCTTGGGCGAGGGGGTGGGTTCCCCTAACTCCCTCTGTCCCCCCAGTAGAGATTGGGAAAGGAAGCAAAGGACTTCTACCCACGGGGGAGAGGAGGGTGCTGAAGTTGGGGTGTGGTGCACCCTCTGCTGGCTTTCAGATGTGTCCTGTGGGAAGGTGGGGCAGCTGCTGGGGACGGAGGATGGAGGAGTTTTCTGGGAGACACGTGCTCTCCAGAGCAGAAAGATCCATTCGGTGCCCCCTTGGCCTCAGCCATTGGAGAGTGTTCTGATTTGCTAAAGCTGCCTGAATGCAATATAGCAGAAATGGGTTGGCTTTTTCAATGGGGATTTATTGGGTTACAAACTTACAGTTCTAAGACCATGAAAATGTCCAAATTAAGGCATCAAGAGGAAGATACCTTCTTGAAGGAAAGACTGCCGACATCTGCAATTCCTCTGCCACGTGGGAAGGCACATGGTGACGTCTGCTTGTCCTTCTCTCCTGGGTTCATTTCAATAGCTCTCTCTCATCCGGAGGCTTTTCTCTGGATTTCATCTCTTAGCTTCTCTGAGCTCTCTGAGTTTCATCTGTCTTTTATCCAACAAGGAGATTAAGAGCCACCTTGAATGGGCTGTCACATCTCAATTGAAATAGCCTAACCAAAAGGTCCCACCCACAATACAGTTGTCCCCACGAGAATGGATTAAAAGGGTATAGCCAGCACAGAGGGTGAGGACGGTTCTCAGCTCTGTCTTCTGGTGTCTCACACTTGGGTCCTATGGAGGCGAGAGGTTGCAATTCACTTCATTGAAGAGTGGGTTCACCGATGAAGTGCTGGGACCAGGAAATGATGCTTTTGTAACTGCCAAGCCAGAGGCAGGGAAAGCGGCACTTGCCTGCTTGGGCATGGAGGACGGGGCATCTTTGGTGCATCTGGGGTGTCCTTTGCTTGCCCAGGAAGCACAGGGTGGCTTTGGCCCTTCATTCACGTCGACAGCAGTTGCAGGCCTGCAGAGCAGAAGTGCCCTTGCAGGTAGTGGCCTATGGCGGAGGTGCCAGCCCTGCCCAGCGGAGCTCATGCACCTGAGCCAGGGAGGCGGCTGGGGTGGGGGCCTGGGAGACCCTTCACGGGAGCAGCTGGGGTCTGCACGGGGACATGTGAACTGCTGTGTGAGGACTTCCAGGTAAACTTGGTGGGGATGGAGGAGCTTGCAGGAGGTTGGCACTGCACCCCCGCTGTCAGAGGCAGGAGGGTGACTGCTGCCAAAATGGCCCCGTCTTTAACCCCAGGGTAGGATGGCTCAGGCGAGTGCAAGTTACACCTTTATTAATAAATGATTCTGTTACCTCTTCTGACTTCAAACTGAAAGCTTTCCCCCCTGCCAGAGTGTTAGACGTAAGCTGCTTTTTACTTCATGAGGTCCTTGATGCTTTCTCTGTGGGTATGCAGCTAAACACAGATTTTACAAATGTTTCCCTTCCCCCAACTTAAAGCTGTTACCCTCTCGCAAAGGAGGGGCTCGGAGGAACACCCCAGGCAGGGTCATGACAGGGCTCTCGTGCACCCTGGACCATGGGATGCCACCTCTGGTGCCACAGGAGCCCTGGCTCTGCTGCCCAATCCCCCCTGTGCCTGACCCCTCTGCTCCACTGTCCAAATCACATCGGACTTCTCCCCGCCCATTACCCCCACTTTGTCCTCTAAGAACCCCATCTGCTCCTGTGAAGGGTCTGCCAGGTCCCCCATATAAGTGGTTCTCAATGGGGAAGGCTTGCAATTTTGCCCCCATGGACATTTAGCCATGTCTGGAGACATCTTTGGTTGTCCCAGCTGGGGCATGGGGGCATGCCCCTGGCATTTAGTGGGCAGAGGCCAGGGATGCTGCTAAACATCCTGCAATGCCCAGGATCTGGGGGCTGCTTGAACTGTTTGCAGACCAGAAAGTGCTCCTCCCAGCCCTCCTGGCCTGCCTGCGGCTCCAGGCACCAACAACAACCCTGCCCCACCCCTGCAGCTGCAGGGGCCAGATGTGCTTGCTGGGCAAAAATCCCACCCCGGACCCTCCCCGGTGGATGAGGCCTCTGGGTTGTCCAGCAGGGACCGTTAGGTCCAGAGGGATTGGAAGAGGACAGGCATCTAGAATTGTCTATGTGTTCTAATAAATTCCCCAGCTGGGTTAGCACTGGATCATTGTGAACGATTTGGCTATTTGGAAGTTTTGTTTTGTTTTCCCTGAAAGAATAAAGAAGTGAGAGCTTCAGGCTCGCTGGAGAGGACCTGATGTAAAATGTCACGCACAAACATTGACCGTGTCCACCTAGGGTGGTCGCCCATCGGACGCTTTGATCAGCGCACAGCCTGTTCTGCGGCTGCGAGGCAAGCCATCTGGGTGATCAGCTGCACTTTCAACTTGCCAACTTTTGTTGTTTTGGTGGCTCCAGTTACAGGAATTATTCCATAAACACTATGAGGCCTTTTAAAAAATTTGTATGTAATATATTTTATATATATACATTTATTGGTATTGTTCACACACCATACAACCATCCAAAGATCCAAAGTGTACAATCAGTTGCCCATGGTACCATCATACGGCTGTGCATCCATCACCAGAATTATTTTTTTTTCAATTTTTAGAACATTTTCATTACTCCAGAAAAGAAATAAAGACAAAAAAAAAAGGAAACTCAAATCCTCTCATACCCTTAACCACCCTCCCCACATTGATTCATAATTTTGGTATAGTACATTTGTTACTGTTGATGAAAGAATGTTAAAATACTATTAACTGTAGTATATAGTTTGCAATAGGTATATATATATATTTTTTCCCTTATGCCTGTCTCTCATTAACCTCTAATTATAGTGTCATAGTTTGTTCTAGTTCGTGAGAGAGATTTCTGATATTTGTACAGTTAATCGTGGACATTGTCCACCATAAGATACACTGTTTTATACATTCCCATCTTTTAACCTCCGACTTTCCTTCTGGTGACATATGTGACTCTGAGCTTACCCTTTCCACCACCTTCACACACCTTTCAGCACTGTTAGTTATTCTCACAACAGGCTACCACCACCTCCATCCATTTCCAAATGTTTAAGTTCACCCTAGCTGAACATTCTGCTCATATTCAGCAACTGCTCCCCATTCTTTAGCCTCTTTTTTATATCCTGGTAACTTATATTTCATGTCAATGAGCTTACATATTATAATTAGTTTGTATCAGTGAGACCCTGCAATATTTGTCTTTATGTGTCTGTCTTATTTCACTCAATATAGTGCCCTCAAGGTTTCTCCATCAACCCATTTTTTTAAGATTTTTTTTTCATACACCATACACTCTATCCTAAGTAAACAATCGTTGGTTCCCTGTATAGTCACGTATTTATGTTTTCAGCACCATCACCACTATCTATATAAGGACATCTCCATTTCTTCCACAAAGAAGGAGGAAGAGTCAAAGAAGGCAGAGAGACAAAAGAAAAAGAAAAAAAAAGAGAGAGAAAAAATACAAAACATGACAGCTAGAAAGCAACAAAAGGAAAGGTGGCATTAACCTAAAGTAGAATAAAGAGTCAGACAACATCACCAGTGCCAGGAGTCTCATACCCTTCCCCTACCACCCATATGCATTTAGCTTTGGTATTTTGCCTTTGTTATATTAAAGGAAGCATAATACAATGTTTATGTTAATTATAGTCTCTAGTTTGCATTGATTGTATTTTCCTCCCAATCCCACCCTATTTTTAACACCTTGCAATGTTGACATTCATTTGTTCTACCTCATGTAAAAACATATTTGTACCCTTTTTTACAATCGTTGAGTGCCTTAGGTTTCCCTAGATTAAACAGTCCCAGTCTTTACCTTTCATCTTTCATTCTGGTGTCCCACATGCTCCTAACCTTCCTCTTCCAACCATACTCACAGTCATCTTTGTTCAGTGTACTTACATTTTGCTGTGCTCCTATCTCCCAAAATTGTTTTCCAAGCCTCTAACTCCTGTCTTTTCTTCTGTGTCTGCAGTGATTCCTTTAGTGTTTCCTGTAGAGCAGGTATCTTGTTCACAAACTCTGTTATTGTCTGTTTGTCAGAGAATACTTTAATCTCTCCCTCATATTTAAAGGACAGTTTTGCTGGATATAGGATTCTTGGTTGGTGGTTTTTCTCTTTCAGTATCTTAAATTTATCACCCCACTTCCTTCTTGTCTCTGTGGTTTCTATTGAAAAATCTGCACATAGTCTTATCAAGCTTCCTTTGTATGTGATGGATCACTTTTCTCTTGCTGCTTTCAGGATTCTCTCTTTGTCTTTGACGTTTGATAATCTGATTATTAAGTGTCTTGGTGTAGGCCTATTCAGAGCTATTCTAATTGGGGTATGCTGCACTTCTTGGATCTGTAATTTTATGTCTTTCATAAGAGATGGGAAATTTTCATTGATTATTTCCTCTCTTATTGCTTCTGCCCCTTTTCCCTTCTCTTCTCCTTCTGGGACACCAAGAACATGTACATTCCTGCTTTTTGTTTTGTCCTTAAGTTTCCAGAGATGTTGCTCATATTTTTCCATTCTTT
>PVKY010011369.1:0-12074 GCA_004027775.1 Bradypus variegatus
CAGATTAAAGCCCTAAGCACAAAAAATTCCACTATCTTCCCTAGAAAGGGCAATCTACCTATTTTTGCTTATTTATTGCAGACAGGGTAGGTAGTGGTCAAACAAATAATGATGGACTTTGAATTAGCCAAGGAAACCAAGTTGTTCAGGTTTCTTCTCTTCTAAAAATCAAATCATTAGGTCAAAGAGTGAGCAATAAAGATTTTTGCTAGAAGTCAGTACACTGCAGACAGTGAATAATAAACTATTCAAGAGAAAGTGTGCACAATGAAAATGACTTCTTAAAAAGGCTGAATGTGGAACTTAAATTTAATTATAAATTTTAAAACAGCCAGTCCTTCTATAGAGAAGAGCTTCATATCCAACTGACAATTATTGTTCAAACTGTATATCACACAGGAAAGAAAAACTGTAAATACAGATATAGTGATAGAAAAAAGCACCTTGTGTCAAATCTAAAAAGCCATCTATTGTAATGGGCCCCATTATTTTATGTATCATTAAGAAAGAATAAACAAATTAAGCTACAATATGAAACTGATTCACATCCAATCTCAAAGATGTGAAACGTGAAAAACATCCATCTTGGAACTGACAAACTACAGAATTGATGAACTACAGAACCAACTGATGAACTACAGAACCTGATGGCAAAATAGCATAAATTCCAGGGCTAAAATAATCTAAGGATTAGTTTGAGGACAAGAGAAACTTACCGTCATCTGTACTTCTGAGTGTTAAACAAGACTTTCCAATAAGGAGTTGATAAAAAAAGAGCACATTTTCATTTCAGTGACTTATTGTGGAGGTGAAACTGAATTGGCTCTAGACATCTACCCCCACAAATTACTTACTGAGTTTCTTGACTGGCTTTCCTCCATTTTGGCCATGGGGATGTTTTCCCTATCTTCTCCAGGTGCTACCTTGCTAACTCTTTCCCCATCAGTCATTTCCTCTGGCTCTGCCTTTCCAGTCAGTCCGGCCCCAGCTGCTTTGTTTTCTATATGTTCTTCACTCTCTGCCTCCTTTTCCTCTTGGGTCTCCTCGGTTCCTATAGTCATCTTCCTTTCTGTCTGCTCCTCAGTTGATTTCTCTTCCAGCTTAGCACATGAGTCTTCTGACATACCAATCCTGGAGTCAAAAACTGGGGTCTGTAGTTTTTCTGGTGACGCAGAGTCTGTACACAATAGTCTAGCCCTCTGAGAACCATGGGGACATTCAACTGCCATCCCAACACCATCACTGCCATCTGCTGGAACCTGGAAGCTCATTCCTGAAGTGCTAGGTGCTTCTTCACTGTCATCCTCTGAGCTCTCAGAACTGGAACACTCTGCATTTGCCAGTCCTTCCATGCCTAACCTATCAGAAGCAACAAAAAAGTTAATACCATGTATAACTTCTACTTAAAAAAAGAACTGCAGTTTGTCCAGGAAACAGACTTTGCCTGAATAAAAGTATCTGCTAGCTTGCAGTGGAGAATAGGTTAAGTTTAAGAAGATATTCCAGAGGTATAAACAGAAGAACTTTTTAAAAAGTCAATGAGACCATCCCAAATATCCCAGAAGGATCTTTTTCAATGGGTGAATCCCCTAAAATAAAACTGATTTTGCTTAAAGCTTTTTTTCCTATACTGCATTAATTTCAACTATTGGAAAGTAAATAAAATAATAAAGTTAAAAGAAAATCCTATGCTTTATTAATAATCACCTCAAACTGGAAACTACCCAAATGTCTATTGACTAGACTCTTTCAACACCAAAAAATAATTAAAATACAAAGCAATTCATTTCATGTGATCTGCCACCCAAAGGAAAAACATTGTCTTTTAGAGTACATTAATTGACATTTATAGCAGAAACCATTACTAATATGGACAAAGTGACTACTATTGAAACCTAAAGACTTCAGCCCTCTGGAAAATTTGAGCTCCCATCGAACATTATTTATAAATGAATTTGCAGGAGATAGATAAGTCTGTCATGTCAATCTTCTAAAATATCAATTTGGAATAAAAATGAAACATACTTACCAAAAGCATTTTCTTTTCCCTGAATTGGTTCCTCTGCTTGTTTTCGACTCAATAGGCCGTTTCCGATTCTCAGTGATTTCTGCTGACACTATTTTGCTGGAGGCAGCCTGCATACCTAACCAGAAATTTTAACAATTCAGTTTCCACTATCATGACTAAGTTTAATTAAAGAAACTATAAAAATCTGGATTGCAAAAAGAGTTGCACAACAACAAAATATTTCTAGATTTAAATTCCCTAAGATATCAAAATGCCATATGGTTAAAATGAGATTCATCTCAAATTTACAGAGATTTAAAATGATAAGCATTCTGGTTCTGGAATCAGATTTTTAGAGCAGAACACTATAGCACCAATGTCCAATTTTTACTTTGAGACTAAAAGATTTATACCTAGCTCTCCACAAACCTGATTATTTGTCACTTGCACCAATTATTTACAAATATTTGTCTTTCACCCTTATCTCATAAGTTTCTTTTTAAAATTTCTTTAATTTTTTTATTTTTTAATCTTTTTTAATTGTAGAACATAACATATATACATAAAAGTGATAACTTTCCAAGTGCAATTTTAACAAGTAGAGAGCAAATTTCAAAGATATTATAGGTTACAATTCCACAGTTTCAGTTATTTCCTTATTAATAATATATAACATATATACAAAAAGGTAGTATCTTTCAAAGTATGATTTAACAAGTAGATATATAAGAAATTTCCAAAGTTATTATGAGTCATGTAAGCTTTTTAATGGAAAAGACTCTTCCTATTCAATTGTACCCACAATAGGTCCTAGCGTAACGCTTTGCATGCTTTAAAAAAAAAAGTGAGTGAGAAATCATGCTCATTAAATACTATCAAGAAAACTGACCTAAAACAGGAAGCAAATACGTTCAGGTCTGGATATCTCCCAAAGACTCGGCTTATCCCTATGAAGCACTAAAAGCATTCTTACTAGGGCCCATGGACCCATGGAATTCAGAGGTTAAGCAGGTCAAATATTCTGTGGGTATGTGTTCACTTTTGAGGCGAGAGGGTCTACAGAGAGTGGATTCTCAAAGAGATCCACTATCCAAAAAAACTTAAGATCTGCTCTTTGTAGAGAGTCTGGAACAGCTGGCTTCACGGATCCTGGCTGACCACACTAAAGAATCCTCATTCTCACCTTTGAGGACAGAATCCTCCAGACGCTCGGCCATTTCATGGCACTGCTGCTGGTAGTCGGGGCTGGTGAAGCAGTGCTTGGGTTCTGCAAGCTTCCGCTGCAGTCGCTCCAGGCGCTTTTGCTCCTTTTCAGCCTCTCGCTCGGCTTGTTGTTTTACCCAATCAGCCATTCTGGGGACAGGGGAGAGATGTAACTGAGTGGATATATTATCCATGTGATTTTATATATAAAATGTCTCCTCCGAACAAATGAATGCAATCTTGTTCAAACTCTGACAGTTACCCAGAAAAGTGTGTCATGCTTACAGGCATACTGTAACAGACTTAACTAAAACACAAAAGATAATTTTTAAGTTATGGAAAAGGTTAAATCTGATAACGTAATAAATCAGAGCATAAATATTTAAAGTTTGCATTTCTAATATGTATGGCATGTGTAGAAATCACTATTGATGAGAAAGTATGTTTCTTTCTTCAAAAAAATAAAAAAGTGGGCATCTTACGCTTTTTCATGATTGACATCTCGTAGTCTCCTTCCACTGAGATCCCTGCAAGCTTCTCGATTGGTTGTCTTCTCAATCTGAGCACCAAGTGCTCGGAGCATAGACCCAAAACCTGAGCAAATATATTTGCAGAATGCAGATTAAAAAGGGTTCAAGGGTGGCTAAAAGCTAAATTTGTGAAAACAGTGTTACATCACAAGATTAAAGGTGAGCTCTACTCTTTTTAAGGAGACAGACATCATGGTTATTACTCAGGTAGCAGGTAGAAAGACTGACAAACGTGATTTACCCTGTTTTTCTGCCTTTCATCTTTCTGAAATATTGTACCTACACAGGAATTTCAGTGGGCTTTACTCAGGGCCAGAGACCCCAGGATTTCCAGATTAAGAACCTGAAAAATTATATGGCTAGGTTTTGCAGTGAGTTTAAAAGGAAAAGTAATTTTAAGCTGTCACTGGGAGCTTATGACATGCTTCATTCTTACTGATACAATTTCAAACTGCAGGATGATTACAGTCTGAGATGTCAACTCTCAGAAAACCAAATCAAATCATTGCAGATTTTGAGAAAGCTTGGGGATTACATGTTAGCACATCAGGAGAAATACCAAGAACTGTTCATATTCTGTTTTCACTCTTTTCATTTCTTTTCTCTCTTTTTAGTTGTGGTGATACAATCAGAACCTTAACCTACTCCAATCTATAAACAGTGACTTTAAACCTCCCTTGGAACTACAATAACTAGACAAAATTTTTGATAAAAGCAGGAGATTTGATTGTTTTAAAGCTCTTCCTCCAACAAACTGGACAGAATAAAAGTCATCTCTCTTCATCTAATATTCCCCAAAGTTTTACAGCCGGAGCTACCTAAAAGTTAACTGGCTGGAGAGGGTGGGAATTGAATCATATAGTATTTTTTCCTCCAAAAGAATAAAAAATAAAATATTCAAAATTAGAAGAGTAAAGGATTTTACAAGGCAAAACAAGGCTGGCATATTACAGAGATCAAGCAGTTTGTTAATATGACACATATAGCCAAGGACTGCAGATACACTACAACTAAGTGGTCAACATTCATGTCGTACCTCCTTTTCCACCACAAAGTCTGGGTTCCAGACTATAGATAGTTCCATGCTGCACTGCGTCATTGGTGTTAATGAGCGCTCCATTGCATTTTACAAAGAAGTTCTCCACTGGAACATCCTGGAAATTAAGTTTTGGGTTTTTTAATGCCTTTTACGAGACAATACAAGTTTCCTGCAGGTAGGGACCTAGATTATTTATCGTTCTGTTATCCTAGTTACAAACAGATAATGTGTGTTCAATTAATATTTGATTAGTTGATAAAAACCACTAATAGAAAAACAAGTCATTTCATATGACGTATTCTATGATAAAATTTTTTCCTAATATTAATTACCTACTCATGATATATAGAAGAACCTTCAGTCTTTGGGGTGAAAGTAAACAATTTCTTTCTTTTTCTCTAATAGGAAATCTCAGTCAAGGAAGAAAATTGTACCGGGCTCAGATCCAGTAACTCCAAAGGTCCCATTTTCTTTTTAAACAGGTAAAATGAAGTTGAACATCAACAGTGGTCCAAGGATGGACAATTTAAACTGACAACACACATCCTGACAAAGGTACGTAGAGAAACGGAAGAGAGAAGGGAGGAGACATGGGCAAGGTTTTTAATACACCTATGTAAGCTTTAACATTTTTAGGACCAACTAGCGCCAGTCTTTGCCTCTTCTGCTAGCTTCCCCTGGAGTTTACGGCCAATCACTGCAGAAGCCCAAGTATCCCCAAACCCATTCTGCATAATATTTTTAAAATTCTCAGAAAAGAAATAAAAACTGTACATGTTTCTAACCAAGTTTCTGATGTTGTAAATGAGAAAACAGTTAAGTATTTTTCAAAATTACATGAACCTAGGAGGCATACACTTAAATCTATAATATTAAGAACAAAGAGATGTCAACATCAACAAGAAAGGAAAAATGCATTATTGGTATCTTGCTGAAGTGGAAACAATAAACAGCTCTGAACCACATCGCACAGCTATTTCAAAGGAAAACATTCATTCAACAAATATTATTGTTTACTATTTGCCAGATAAAGTTTTCAGGTGTTGGAGTACTACAGTCAATAAAAGTCCCTGCCTCAGGAAGCTTGCATTCTAGTAGGGGAAGACAAATGATAAACAAATAAATTATACATTATGTCAAGTGGAGATAAGCAGGGCAAAGGGGATAGCATTTATTGATGGGAGTGGTGGTAATCTATTTTTTTATAAAGTTAGTCAAGAAAAACTTCCATGGTCAAGCAACATTTGAGCACAGAACTAAAGGGAGGGCACAAGACATTTGGCTCTCTGGGTAACAGTATTCCAGATATGGGCAACAGCAAAATGGCCAAAGTGGCTAGAATGAAGTAGAGAAAGAGAGAGAGAGAGAGAGAGAGAGAATGTCATAAGGTCTTATAAACTATTATAAGGACTGTGGATTTCACTTTGAATAAAACAACTGTCAGCTTTGGGTTAAAAAATGAGATAATCTGACATGCTTTAAAAGGGTTATTCTAGTCATTGAAGTGAAAATAAGATTACAGAAAGGGGAAGGATAGAAGCAGGAAAATCAATGAGGAAGCTACTGTGATAATCCAGATGGAAATAAAGGGTATGTGGACCAGAGTGGTACTAGCAGGTGGTGATGAGAAATGGTGAGATTCTGAAGGTAAAGGCAAGAGGATTTGCTAATGGCCTGGATGAGGGCTGTGAAGTCAACTGAGGAAATCAAGAAGAGTCCATAACTCTAGTTTGAGTAATGGGAGAATAGAGTTGCCATTTATTATGTTGGAAAAAACTGAAAAAGAACTTTTAAGGAAAAATCAGTCCCATTTTGGACAAGGCAGCTTGAGATGTCTATCAGACAGCCAAGGAGAAATGTCATGTAAGCTGACAGACATAAAAGTCTGGAGTTTGGGGGAGAGTTTGGGCTGAAGACTTACATTTGAAAGTTGGTAGAATGTTGATGGTACTTACAGCCATGTGACTGGATGGAATCATCTGGATTAGAGAGGAAAAGACCAGAAGACTGAGCCCTGGCCACTACAAAGTTTAAGAGATCTCACTGATGAGGAGGAACCAGCAAAAGAGACTGAAAAGGGGAAGCTAGTGAGGAAGGAAGAGAACTGAAAGTAAAGATCTGGACAAGTGAGAAAAGTTTATCATGGAAGAGGATAGGGTCAGTTGATAACTGGCAGACCAAGTGAGATGAAAACTGGAAACTGATCATTGGTTATGACAACACAGAAGACACTGATGAGCACTGTTTTGTTGGAGTGACAGAGACAAAAGCCTAACTAGAACGAGTTCTAAAGAAAGAGAGGAATTTTACTATAAAGACCAGAGAAAACAAGGTGGTGGCTGTAAGGGATGGGCTCATGTTTGCATCAGGTAGCAATGATCGAATAAAGAGGGAAAACACTGAAAGATGAAGGGGAGAGAGAATTAATGCTAAAATAAGCTCTTTACTTGGCGAGAGAGGACAGGATACTGTACACAAGTGGAAGGGTGGGCATTGTAAAATAATAATGACAGTCATCCACAGTAATAGAAGAGAAGGTTGAGTATATGGTATGTAGTAGAGGTTTTGGTGGGAGAACGAGGAAATTCCCTCTTTACTATCTGTATTTTCTCAGTGAATAGAAAGTTCAGGCCTCAGGATGGAAGAAGTATTGGGGCTTTAAGGATGAAAGAGTGATGAACTAAGCAGTGCTTACCAACCCTTTTCACACCACGGTGCACATTTAAAAAATTCTGTGTGTGTGGCCCCTTGGGGACAATGAGTGAAGCTGTTGAAGATCAATGAGGTTCTAAGCTGCCCCATCCAGTTTCTCTGAGGGCCATTCTTAGCAGCCCTGTGACTCACTGTGGAAGCCTACACTGAATTAGGAAAATACATAACTGCCAAGCAGCACTAGGGTTGGTGTTTATGAATTTACAGTTTATGAATTTACTGCCCAGATGAAGGGGCAGAATAGATGGAGAGTTGGATTTAATTTGATTAGAGTTTTCCCAAACAAATATAATAGCAGGAGAGATAAGCAAGACAGCTTATGCTATATGCAATGAAATGATTAACATGAAGGACTATTCTTGTCTGTAAAATACTGTTTACCTCAAAGAATTGTTGTAAAGATTAAATGAGATATGTATACACCTTCCTATTTGTTTAATGTTTTATAAATTGAGTCACTTTAGTTTCTTTTAATATTTTATATTTCTAATGGGTATGGTATTTCTAAAATTCTAAATACCTTTAAAGGACATTAATGTGAAGGCAGAAAGATTATACATCATACTGCATTCCTAACAGAACTGCTTATTAAATGAGACAACTGATCAACAAATTTGCATTTTATTTAAGACTTTTGTCAATTAATAATCACTAGTAGAAAACAGAGGACAAAGAAAATTTAGAATCAATTTAACTGTTTTTAACCATTTGTGAATTATAAAGTACTTCAAGCATAAAGTATTAGATGTGTCTTAGCCAAATCAGCCAAACCACCACCAGAGACAAACCTAAAGTTCGACAGTCAACTTTACTGACTTATCACAAGGAGGGAGGGCTGCCCACCAGAGGACTCACAGGTATCTCACCAACCAGAGAAAAGAAATGAAAGGATTTGGAGTAAGAGTGGAGTTTAGGTGAAATTTAACAAAAAGCACAACTGTGTATAAATGGGTCAACATCAGATCTGGATTGTGTGAAGTGGATCCAGACTCCTGTTTCCTTGGAAACCACAAAGTTAAGTGTAGACTGTTGCATTTAGAAACTCCAAATATGAAGCTCTGCTCCTGTGTTGGAAATCAAGAGTGTTTTTCTGCATCAAAATGATTTAGATCCTCAAGGCAAGAGTGGCATGTTTCATTCCTGCTGATTAGTTTCAAACAGCAAAATTCCCTATAGTCTTTGATTTCGACAACGTTTCTCAGTAAAAAAGCAGACCCTCACAGAAGTCAATATATTTCACCACTGCAGCATGTCCTTGGGAGAAATACTGTTTCCCACAAACTTTGCAGCTGTTTTTATGGTCTGTTATCCCGGCCTGATGAACCGCAGGAGAGATACTTACATTTCTCAGTGGGAGCTAACACTATCATGTGTATAGTTTTGTTCTAAAAAGCATAGGTGTGAAATCGAGCTATTTTTATTTGTTCCAGCATCTCATCAAATACCCTTTTATAAGTTTTTTGTTTCTATTCATACTTACTGTGGTCATATTTCTTAAGTACCTGGCAGAATCCTCTCATTTATCTTGATTCTTACAGTGTTTAAAAATTCTTATTTTCAACACTTCTCATAGTTAAGATCCTATTTTTTCTGGCCTCACTTTGGATCAATTGTTGGTAAGCTTGAAAACAGCACTCATGAGAAAAGAGTTATCTTCACAGATATTAAAATCCAAATTTTTGGAAAACATTTCCCCATTCAGATGACCAAAATAGTACTGCTGACAGTTTTTAGAATGGATTGCAGTGCAGGAAGAAAACAGGGAAGCTGAAAACCACCTTCTTTGCAAACACACATTACTTCTTCATGGAACTTGTCCAAGTGTTAACATTTGTTAAGCTTATAAATAACAAGTAGAGGAAATAGCCTGGGAAGCACAGATGAGTTGTGGTTATAGAAAAAGAGAATACTAGATAACTGCCAAAATTAAATTTAGGTTGAGGGAACTACCAAATTCTTTAGATAAATGAACTGGTTTAACATCACAAAATGGTAAAAGCCTGCTTACTTAAGGATTAGTAAAACCAGGCAAACAACTTTAGAAGTACGTCCTCGATAGGTTTTCAAAAATAAGCACGGACAATTTAGACTATTCAATAATTAGTGAAAATAATTAAATAACACGCCCGAAGAACCCATGCCCTCAACAGGATACATGTGTGAATGCCTGATCCCAATCAGTGATCAGATGAACCCATTTTCCTCACCAACAATCCTTTGTCCTGGGTTCAAATACAACATACTTCTCTAGTTTTGAGTTTACAGGGCTGTGTGATCAGGGGACAAAATGCACGTTACAAAATCGTAATATGAATGCAGGATAAATGTAAGGAAATGTGCCCTATAGGTCATCTGGCCCAACTGCCTCATTTATAGATGAAAAATCTGAGGTAAACTAAGCGCCTGTGAATGGAGATTTTTTTCCCTTCCTTCTGTAGAGAGGTAGAACAACTACACCACAAAACAAAAACAAAGGAAGTCCTCCGTATCAACTGGAAGGACCTTAACATTACACAATCCTCGGTCTCAAAACTGAAAACCAAAAAGAATAGACGCACCCCGGAGAGACCCTCTCCACACCCAGCCCTGTCCCTTGCCCCTCTTTTCCCTTCCCGGTAGCCGCAGACCTCACCTGATCTTGGCAGTAACGGTGGATAAAATCCCATACGGAGCACCCAGCCGTAGCACACCGCACCGCCTTGCAACCGAAGCCGGGGCCGCGAATCCATACCAGCCCCGCAGGGTCCGCCATTTCATCTAGTCGCCAAATCTGGAGACTCACTGGGCACCGGGCGCGTCTGGATGACGTAAACGTCTCCTTCCAGTGCCCCGCCCCTCAGGCGCCCGCTCGCCCCGCCCATCCCCGGAGGCCAGTCACGTGATCCGAGGCCTCGCTCCGCGCTGGCTGGGGGAGGGGAACAGGAAAGGCCTGGAGGAGCCCGATAAGACAGCAGAGCACGAGGGCGAGACGTTGCTAGGAGAAGTTGCTAGGGCGGGGCTCGAGGGACTCGCTATAAAAGGCTGGCGCTGGGTTTAGGTTTCGAGTGTTCTAGCTGTGAGCGATAGGGTTGTAACTAAGCACCGCCCTGTGCCGCAGGCTTTGGCACTTTTCCTTACATCTGTGTAGTTATTTTTGGGTCGCGGGGAATTGTGGCCGGAGAAGGCACTACTCTCTGGAGGTGTGAGGGGAGAAGTTGCAGTCCCTGAGGCGGTATTGAGGGGCTGCTTCTTGGGCCTTGGGGAGCCCCCGCAGAAACCCCAGAACGAGAGAAAAGACGTCAGGAGGGCCCAAGTTCCCGCCCGCCTCGTTTTTCCTCTTGGCTTACTACGCATTCTCTTCCTTTTCAGAAACAGCCAACCTCCCAGTTTTCTGTCAGCTACTCTCAGTTTGTTCTTATTTCCGCCTGTTTGCGCTCTACATTATCTCCACTTCAGCTCTGTCTTCAAAATATTTCAAAGCAAAGTGAGTCCCTGTGAAAGGCAGTGGCAGGAGTGACGCTCGTGCTTCAAAAAGCACTACCATAACTTTTGTTCTTCGTCATGGAAACACACTCGTACAGATTTTAAAAAAGACCCGGGGAATCTGTAGTAATATCTTGATATCTAATATACTGAATTACGATATTTCCAAAGTCCTGAACAATATAAAAGCCGGTAGTGTGAAGACAGGAGGGTTATCGAGATTATCTGTACCGATTGAACACAAATATTTTGGCCCACAGAATCGTATTCTCTGCTGTTAAGATGCTTGGCAATAGAAACACATTGCTGAGGGGAAAGCAACAGAAAATTCAGAAACTGTTTAACAGTGGGGGTATGAGGAAAAATAGATTCTGTTGTCTTTATTTCACTTACAGAGGGAAAGTGTGAGAGAGAAAGGGCGCCCACGGGGATTCCAGTAGATAAAGAAAAATTACACAGAAAATAAGAAAGAAATGTAGTGCCTGAGAGAGCAGTGTTTTTCAAAGGGGGGGGGTCATGGTAACCCTGGAATGGGTAGGTATCTCACCAGGTCGGAGCTCTAGAAAGCTCTAGTGCCTCTATTATCACCTCCCAAGTTCTCCCTTTTAACCTAAAGAGAGCCCTTAAGCCCCTTCTCCTTGGTTTGTTCATAGTTTCTTGTTTCTGAGGTTTAAAAATGTCTATTTCAAGGGTCCGGGGGCTTCCTCCCCTATTAAGTAACCAGAGAGAGGATCAGTCCAGATTTACATAACATTTATGCTTAAGGTCAATGCTCTGTATCCTGTAAGGATTTGTTAATAAGGAAAGCTTACATCTGTATTACTAACATAGGTAGTCCTCAGAAAACCTAAAGTCTGAATGGAATTATTCATTTTTAGTTCCTCTGTTGCATTTAAATTGCTCATTAAAAAAGTACCCCAAGAAGCTCAGGGTCATATACATCACCAGAGGGAAGGTTGGAGATCAAACGATGGGAATGTATAAAACTGAATCCTGTGGTGGGCAGTGTCCATGATTAACTGTGCAAATATTAGAAATCGCTCCCATGAACCAGAACAAATGTATAACAATACAATTGGAAGTTAATAATAGAGGGGTATATAGGGAGGAAATATATACC
>PVKY010011370.1:0-12068 GCA_004027775.1 Bradypus variegatus
AGAGAGAGAGAGAGAGAGAGAGAGAGGGAGAGAGATTGGGGGCGCTGTCCGTGGTACTGAACCACCCCCAGTCTGGCCTCTGCCAAGCCTCGTGCAGTTTTGTTTATTTTCCTTTTCTGTTTGGACACTGAATGTCCCACACGAATGAAAAGGCAGCTTAGAAGAGGGTGCAAGGCAGGGCTCTAGAGTCAGACTACTTGGATTCAAATCCTGGCTCAGCCACCTGCCAGCTGTGCAATCTTGGGCAATTTATTTAATCACCCTGTGACTTGGTTTCCTCATCTACAAAGTGAGCATAATCATGTAATTTCCTAATAGGTTTGTTGTGAGGATTAAATGAGGTTAAGTAATTTTTCTAGGAGTTAAGAACCATGATCTAAGCACTAGGTGTGCTCACTGCTGCTGGGCTATCATTGTGTCTAGGCAAAAAGTTAGAAAACTGAGAATTCCCATTCAAATATAAGATTACAGCATATTTAATTTTTTTAAATTTTGTTTTGAATCTCTTTTTTCTTATGCTGAAATCTTGTCTCCTGTTCTAATCTGCTAAAGTTGCCAAAATGCAATATGCCAGAAATGGGTTGACTTTTACAATGGGGATTTATTAACTTAAAACTAATAGTTCTTGGGCCATAAAAATGTCCAAATCAAGGGATCAACAGGCGATGCTTTCTCCCCAAAGACCACCTACCAAGGATCCTCAGCTCCTCTGCCACATGGCCAGGCACATGGCAATGTCTGTTGGTCTCTCCATTTTCTCCCGGGTTTCATTAATTTCAGCTTCTGGCTGCTCTGCCTGTGCCTTTCTTTCTGGGCTTCTGTTTGTGTCCTTCTCTCTCATGTTCTCTGGGGCTTTTTTCTGTATCTTCTCTGTATCTTTTATCCTCTTAAAAGGATTAAGACCCACTGAAACAACCTAATCAATATGTCCCACTCACAATAGGTCCACACCCACAGGAATGGATCAGCTTTAAGAACATGCTTTTCTAGGGTACATACAGCTTCAAACCATCAAGTTCTGAACAATATTAACTTAATTTCTCATTTTCTTTTCCTACATTACAAAATTAATAGTTTTGAAATATCAATATCAATGTTATTAGTACTATAAGATGACTGAGTGCAACTTGGGAATTCTTTCCGGTTTTGCTTCTTTTTGGTACTGTGATCCTTTAGGATCACACCCATTAGGGATGTACAATCAAAATGTTTTAAAGTCACTTCCAATAATTCTTCTTGGTGTGGTTATGCCACCAAGTTGGCACACAGTCAGATTTATTCAATTCATTTGTTTGTTTTTTTTACTTTAAGAGGTTGCTTTTGGTTGTCTTGATTTGTTGCTTTGTAATTTTGTAAAATATTTACATTTACAAAATGAACACTCTAAAACAAGATACACACAGAGAATTCTAGCTTCCACTCTTGTTTCCTCCACCAATTTCCTCCTCCTCCATAGAAAACCACGTTTGTTTGTTTGTTTTGCTTTATCCTTCCATTGTTTCTTTTTTAAAATATAAGCAAAAGCATATACACTATCCACATATTCCAAAGGCAGCCTAATATACATACATAGTCTGCTCTTTGGATTTTGCTTTTGCTTTTTCATTTAATCATACATCCTGGAGATCAGTCCATAGTGGTCTGGAGAGAGCATCTTCATTCCTTTTTATAGTTGCATAGTAGTCCTCCACGTGTCTGTAGCATAATTCACTCAATTAGTCCTCTCCTGGTGGACAGTTGGGTTGTTTCTGGTCTTTTGCTGTTACCAGTAGGGCTGCAATGAAAAACTTTATGCATACTTGGTTTCTTATTTTAGGTATTTGGGCGATACATTCCCAGGTGCCCTGATGAGGTTTTTAATCATAACTGTGAAGCAAGTTACGAAGGAGAGTGTCATAGTGCTATGGGATTACCTAGCAGGGGCTCTGCCCCAGTTGGGGAAGACAGCGAGGGCTCCCCTGAGGAGGGGTTGCTCAAGCTGTGATCTGAAGGAAAAGTGGGAGTTGTTTAGATGAAGAGAGATGGGACCAGTGTCCCAGGTGGCAGCAGTGAGCAGGGTCCATTCCAGTAAGTGACAGATGGCCAGTGAGACAGGAGCTCAGAAAGCAAGGGGAGCGAGGCACGTTTTCACTCGGGGTGTGGTCTGTGAGACTGAAAGAAGCAGATGGATTTAGGAGATAATTAGGACGTAAAATGCACAGAACCCGGTGATTCTATTAGTTGGGGTATAGGATCCACTGCCATTTCAGAGACCCGAAATGACTGGTTTAAAGAAGATAGGAATCTCTTTCTCCCCATTGCATACTGTTCCGGATTAGTTGCTCCAAGCCATCAGGTTCCTATCACTTGTTACCCCTCCATCCCTACGGTCCAAATCCATCACCACCGCCTCCTGCACTCCGGCTAGTGGGAAGGGGTAAGGAGGAGAGGAAGATAGGGAAGGAGGAGGAGCCACTCTTTCCTGTAAGGGCCCACCAGGAAGTTGCACACATCACTTTGGCTCACATCCCATTGGCCAGAATTGAATCACTAACCACACCCAGCTGCAAGGGAGGCTGGGAAATGTAGTCTTAATTCTGGGTGCCCATGTGTCCAGCTAAATATTGGAGGTTCTCTTACTACAGAAGAAGAACAGGTGTCAGGGGCAGCCAGAAGTCCCTGTCATTGCAAGGATGTGGACATGGTCAAGGAGGCAGAGGAAGGTGATAAGGGGCCTCCTGGCTCTCTGGCTTGTGCACAAATGTGGATGGAGGTGCCACTTACTGAGGCAGCAAGAATGGAGGGTCTGTCTTTTTCTAACAATGGACTATGTGGCTGAACAAGTGATCTGGCTTTTGTGTGTGGTAGAAGGAGCAGGATTGAGGGAATTTGGAAAACCAAGGCTGAGGTATGGAGGCACATGCCTCAGGGGGAAGTTCCAGTTTCAGCTGATTACAAAGACAGATTGACCCCAAAATGTTCCTGGGGTGGGTATGGAACTCCTGGCATCCCCCAACCCCAGCTTCCCACGAAGGGCTTGTTTGCATCCTCAGGCAGGAAGTGGGCGGCCAATGTCCACCTCTGCTGACTGATTGGGGTCCCTCTGAGCCCTGGCTGGGATAAGAGTGACCCCCTTTCCTGGGCCTGAGGAAGGCAACATTTTTCCAGTCTAGACCTGAGAGACACACTATCCTCAGTTCAAATCCCAGCTCTACCCTGTGACCTTGGGCAAGTTACTTAACCTCTCTGACCCTCAGTCTCCTCCTCTGTCCAGTGGAGATGAGGCAGGACCCTACCTCGCTATGGGGAGGATGCTGTGGGAAGATGCTTCTGAAGCCGCAGGCCCAGGGCCTGGCCCATAGTGGGTGCTCAGGGGGCAGCTGTCTCCTAGCTGAGAAACAGGCACCCCCAGCTGCTCCGTGCCAGTGCTGGGGCTCAGCTGTTAGGAGCCCTTGTTTTGATGGGCCCTGAGCTGAAGCAGCTGGCACTCCCAGGCCTGCGCTGCAGGGATGGTCTGAAGCAAAGGCCGGAGGAGAGGAGGGGGCCACTCCAGCAGCAGAGTGAGGCCCCCCACCCAAGACAATCCCAGGTCTCCAGCCCACCACACGTTGTCAAGGGCAGGGTCAGCGTGTGTGCAGGTTTTGCAGACCCCCAAGAGAATGGGCATGCGGGTATGTTAGCGGATACTTTTTTAAAAAAGGTAAAATCACAACTCTCATACAAATATAAAATGAACATGATGTCAAAAGATTTTATCTAATTTATTCACTCATGAGCAAACTAGTAAGACGTTACGACCAATTCGAAGGAAAATTCCAAAACTTCCAGGTACACAGGCCGTCAGGGATGCCGAAATGGATTTACCAATAGATGCAAAACTGGTCAGCAACCCCAGGGCAATAACCAATTGCATCTCTCCCAGATACAGTCCATTTGCATTTCTATGGACAAGAGAAATTTGCATTCCAACCAGTTTTCTATAGTTTACAGGGCTGTACAATAGCTGGAAGCTGATGAAAGGCCGAGAGAACCCAGAAAGGTGCACTAGGCACCCTTTCTGGTCATTTCAAAACCTTTTTCAATTTTCTCCAACAGCACACACACACGTGCGCGTGTGCACGCACACACATGGGCACACACATGCATATACAGCCACACTCAGCAGCAAATGCAGTCACGCACACATACCCACAATCACACCTGCACGTCTCACACTCTCCCTGTCTCTCAGGCTCTCGGACTCTTGTGTTTTTCTAGAACTGTCTAGAAACTGTCTTTACTCAGGCTGTTGCCCCAGCCATGCACACACCCTCCTTTCTCTTCTCTGCCCACCGACATCCTTCCCGTCGCTCGAGGCTCCCACCGAGGGCCTCTGACCCGCCGGCCCCTCTAACCGGACAGTCCTCCCTTCCCTCTCCTCCCGCTGTGGAGCTGGCGGGGGCAGCCGGGTCCCTCTGTACGGATTTTAAGTCGGTAGGGAAGCCATGGCACGGCTCTGACCTTCCACCTGGGTAGTGGGATAAGAATAGATCTGACCTATGGTGGTTTATCTATTTATTTCTAAGGATTACATTAGAAGAGGTAGGGCAAGTGTTCAACAAAAATGAAAAAAAATTTCGTTAATTGTAGTGCCATAGATACAACTTAAAATTTCCCATTTGAACCACGTTCAAGTGTCCAGTTCAGTGGTATTAATTGCATTCTCACTATTGAGCTGCTTTCACCAATATCCAACACCCCAACTCTTCCATCGCCCCAAACAGGAACCCTTGGCAGAGTTTGACACATTAGGTTTGGATACGGCTGACATGGCTGGTACAAAAATAGAGCTCATGCTCCCCTGGGCCGGGGGGGGCGCAGGGCCTGCTGGGGCCACGCCTGGAAAGGGGCTCCCCAGACCCGCCCCAGCCAGCTGCAGTTGGGAGGGGCCAGGTTCAAGCCCGGATTCAGCGGAGAGCCCGCAGGAAGCCCTGCCCCAGGAGGGCCCTGGGACAACCCTGGAGGGGTTGCGGCTCCCCCCATGGCTGCAGCTGGGCTGAAGTTGGCTGATGGGGGTGCCGGTCGGTGGAGGGAGTGGCTGCTCTGGCTGACAGCCACGGGGACCCAGAGGGACAGCGTGGGGGAGCAGGGAGGCAGGGGGTGGTCTAGGGGGCTGAGGAAGGCTCAGACTGAGATCCCGGGAAAAACCTGGAGCTCAGCCTAGAGGAGCGGCCTGGTGGGTCTGTGTTGGGTGCAGGGGCCAGTGGGGAAGGGGGACAGAGGTGGGGGGGCACCAGCCTTGAGGTGATGTCAGGACCTCCCAGCTGGGTGGCCCTATGTGGGTTGTGTCTTGGGGGACACTCTATGTCCTGGACACTCCCTCTTTGCATCCTGTCACTAGGAGCAGGCAGCCAGGCCAGATGTGGACAAGAGAGGAAAAGGGATTTTTGATGAGTATCGCTATGGACTCTGCATTTGGATCCTTGTTAAAGGCCTGTGGCAGGCGAGAGCCAGGAACGGATCTCCCCTCCTAATTCCTTGCGGCTTATCGAATAAACTGAACCACGTGGACCGCTGATCAGTAGAGTTATAACGGATGCTAATGTAGGGATCGTGACGCGATCCCATTGCATCCTCACACACATCCTGGGAAATGCATCACTCTCATTCCAAGTTTGCAAAGGGAGAAACTGTAGCTTAGAAGGGGTGAAAAGAGCCAAGATCTGTGTCCAAAGCAAAGCCTTTTCTACTTCCGTCGAAGCCAAGAGGGCTTCTATGTAACACTCAGTAATCCTTCCTGTGATTGTCAGTTCGAATTTGTCCAAATATTCGTTGATTCATTCATTTGTTTATTCATCCATCCATCTACCAAGCCCCAACTTACTTCTTCCTCCCTGCCAGGCCCTGGCTAGGTGCTGAGGGTTCCTGCATACTCAGATACAGTCTCTGGCTTCAAAGAGCACACAGTTCTGACAGACAGACAGACAGATCATCTCAATCCAGTTCACTCAGGCAGTGAAGTGCTGAGGCAAAAGGAAGCACCTGGGGTGGGGGTGGGGGGCAGTGATCAAAGAAGGCTTCCTGGAGGAGGTGGAGCCTTGGCAGGGACCTGAAGGCTAAGTGGAAGGAGCACGGTGTGGGAAGGAGAGAAGGTTTTTCAAGGGTGGGGACAGCTGAGCTGCATCCCCAAAGACCCTCAATGGATAGAGGGGCAGGGAAGGTGTCATAGGGTGATATCTCCATGGAGGAACCTGATAATGAAGATGCCGACTCCTCTGTATGTAAGGGTGGGATAGCCGAGGAGCCTTGCTACTCTCGTATACTACCCGATGCTTTCTGTTCTGATAGTGAAGAACCAGTTATTCCTTTTAATATTAGAGCATATGTGACAGAAATTTACCCCCAAAATTCTCAAGTGCAATTTCCAAATGATAGAAAGTAGAAAGGCTTTATTATAACAACTAGGACAGATAATTCATATCCTTCAAGTCCTATATTAGAAATTGTAAATGAAGGAGAAACTAAACAGTTAAAATCTGTGAATATTTTCAGAAAAGCAGAAAACCCTTCTCAGCCTTCTTAGATACAGATAACATGTAAAAGTATCTTGTCCTCTGTGTAAAAAGAAAACAGGATGGGGCTGCAGCTGTTGTAAATAATGTAACAAGACTGAATACAGTTTTGATCAAATGTATGCTTATCAACATGATGTAATGGTTAAAGTAATTATAAAATGAAATAAAAAAACTATACTAACAAGTTAGATATGAGATAGTAATCACTCTTCTAATTTTTAGTTTTTATGTAAGTAAAAGGTGTGTTATATCACTCTTAGAAAAGTAGCTTAATTAGTAGAAATATTTTCAGTAAAGTTTGGCAGACATTCAAGGTTAAGGTTGAAGCTCTGATAATGCTATAAATACACTCCTTTGTTTTTGACTCACCCGTAGTTCACCACCTACAGTTCATCATCCGTGGTTCAAACATAAAAATAGAATATGATTTAATTGAATGTATCCTAAATCAAAGGCTCTATAAATTCTCTGTAACTTGGACTGGAAGGGTCTTCTGATCTCATATCCAACTACATCTGGAAGGGACAAAAGTCCCCAGGCTTGGTAATGTATCAGTTTATTTTTACATTGTAAACTTGTTCCTTTTAAATTAAGTGCTCCTTTAGTAAATATGCGTTAAATTTGAATTCTTGTCTTGGGTGCTTTTTACTTCCACACTATT
This sequence comes from Bradypus variegatus, assembly GCA_004027775.1. Lineage (NCBI taxonomy): Eukaryota > Metazoa > Chordata > Mammalia > Pilosa > Bradypodidae > Bradypus > Bradypus variegatus. Next base: position 7,195 of record PVKY010011370.1, read on the forward strand.
GTCTGTCCCTATTCTCTTATTTGAGTGAGAAATTACTTGATGAAGCCCAAACTGACTGCATCAGGACCTGATGAGGCCCAGGGCTTTGCTAACGGAGATAAGTTTGAGGTGTAAAGAGAGGAACCTGTGGCAAAGGCCTCCTGGGGAGCAGGCACAGCACATACAAAGGCCCAGACACGAGTATCAGCTGATGGTGAAGGTGTGCAGGAGCCCAGGGCCCAGCCCGGAGGGCTATGCAGGTGTGACTTTATCCCGAAGGCAATGGAGAGCCTTTGAGTGTTGCAAGCAGGAGAGGGACTGGTGAGATCTGTGTTTTAGAAAGAGCACCCTGGCTGCAGTGTGGAGGGTACACTGGAAGGGGAGATTGAGGCCATTTGGGGGAGTGGAAGGGCCTCGTGAGTGGGGAGTTGATTGTTACGTAGTTTTCTGCTGATAATATTTCTGTGCTTGTCCTGAGTAGTTTCATGAGTATTTTTGTTTGGGATAATTTATTGAGCTGTGCGCTTAAGATGGTGCCGTTTTTTGTTTGCTTTTTTTTTGTGCGTAAGGGTTTTATGCTTCAACCAAAAACAAAAATATTTTTAAAATATATGCATTTTACAAATGGCCAAGTATGGGGTTAAGATTTGAGAGGTTCAGTAGCTCACTCAAAGCTTCATTAGTGGAGCCGAGATTGAAATCCAGATTGGCCTGAGCCCAGGGCACTGGCCCTTGCATGCTTCTCAAGATGTCTTTTCTTTCTCTCAGCTTTTAGGAGACAGCTTTTAGGCTCAGCCACCCAGATCACCCCAAGTCAAGCTGCCCTTCCCCACATGGCCTGTAGGGGGAGGCAGAGAGCAGGCGACGTGCGGCGGAGGCAGCCGGAAAGCACCCAGCCGGCAGGGGGCGCTGCTGTCGCGGGCGGCGGGCGGCGGGCGCAGGGCGGCTGGGCGGGCGGCGCTGCCCGGGGAGGGGTCCTGCAGCCCCCCGGGAGGCCCAGGCAGGAGCCTGGAGTCCTCCCGTACAGTCGGGTCTTACTCCCCTTTTACACATGCGGACTGGGAGGCCCAGAGAGCAGGAAAGGGCAGCCCAAGGGGCGGAGCAGCGATCAGAACTCCCGGTCCAGTGCTCCTGCCCCCGGAACCGGTGCTGCATTTCCAGGCTTGCGGGCACTAGGAAGGCCAAGGGGGGTGGGGCGCAGGACCGTCGGAGTCGCCCCTTAGAAGCAGCTCGGCCCGCCTTGGGGGCAGAGGCATGGCCAAGATAAGCTGCGGGGCGTGGTCAGGGCAGGGAGCCAAGAATCCTTTAATTATTTTAATATATTTTAAAAATATACGCATTTTACAAATGCATGGAGGACGCTGGGAGAGGTGGCACCCCGCAGGTGGGGGCGTCATACAGACCCTCTTCTGACCTTGATTTTCTAATTCCGTGTTCCCGGGAGCTGGGGAGGCCAGAACCTCATTTGGGGATAATTAAATGTGAAATTAAATTTAATTGATGGTACACAGGAGGGGCTGTCTTCTCTTCTGCAGACCCCATTTGGCCAGCCCGAGTTTGCATGGGGACAGCCAAAATTTAGGGCTTCTCTGATAAAGGTGTTTTTTGTTTTTTACTGGGGGCGGGGTGACTCTCCCGTGCAGAGTTCCACATTGCTCCTGCAGATACTCTGCCCTCTAGAAGGTGGGGCCTAACGCCCACCCTAAAGGGTGTGACTTCCTCCCGTACAGAACTTGCAGTGTGGAGCCGGAAAAGAGTAATTTACAGTGGAGAAACCTGACAAACACGACCTCAGCCAGGGATCAAGTTCAACCTGGACCGTGGTGAGTCATTTCGAGAACATGTACCCTTGATATGAAGTGATGAGAAAGGAACTTTCCCTCCATAGTCTTCCTCAAAACCTGTAACCGCAGGCCAATCGTGAGAAAAACAGCAGACAAATCCCAACCGGGGAACAGTTTACAAAATACCTGCCCAGAGCGCCTTGAACCTGTCAAAGTCATCGGAAACAAGGAAAGTCTGAAAACAATGTCACGGAAAACGAAATCTGTCTCAGCCTAAGGAGACATGATGACTACATTTAATGTGGTGGGTGGGAGGGGGGACCTGGAACAGAAAAAGGAATTCCTAAGAAATTAGGAAGGAAGTATGGGCTTTAGTTAATAATGATGTATCGATATTGGTTCATTAATTGTGACAATTAACGTATGATCCTAATAGGGCAGGCTGAATATGTGGTATACAGGACATTTCTGTAGGATCAGCACAATTTTTCTGTAGGTTTAAAACGATTCTAAAATTAGAAGTTTATTTTTTAAAAAGTGAGGGATGATGGACATGGGATTGCTAACTTTTCGTTTTAACGAATGAGGTCACTAGATGAGATTCCATAATTCTGACTCTTCTCTCTCTTTCCCAGTCACTGTGTGAGAACTTCTACCTCTCTCCTTTTCATTGGTCTCTCTGGCAAAAAGTCCAACTTTAACCCTCTCCAGGAAGTGCCTTTAAATGATTCATAATTTTCCATATGCACAGTTAAGAACCCTTATTTCTTTATTTAAAAAAACACAACCTAATAATAATAGCTTCTGCTTATTTTGTACCTAAAACAAAAAACAAACAAACAAAACTGCCTCACCAAGTCAACATCTCCCCTTCCTTTGTGTCATAAAAGAAAATTCATGTAGAATGGCTGGAAGACTGGTCTCAGAATAAAGGACGAGAGAAGAAATAGAATGAATCTGGCTCGATGAGAATTCGGACCCCGTCATCATTCTCTCATTTTGCTGCAGACGGATGAGGAGTTGGAGGCTGGCATTTGGGGACCATTAGCTCTGGAGAGGGTGGGGAGAAGACCATGGCTGGGGCACCAGACAAAAGCCAGCTTCTGGAGCCCTTTTCTTGGATCAGGATTCTAGAGAGGAAGGTGCTGGGGGCTGGGGCAGGGATGGCAGTTCTGAGGCTTCAGGGCTGGGAGGACCGTAAACTGTCCTGGCTTGCTCGGGACTGAGGGGTTTCCTGCACATAGGACTTCCATTTTAAAATGGCCCCTTTAGGCAGGCAAGTGGGCCGGCAGGGGTTGGGAGCCCAGGGGGACACCACCAGCCCTCACCAGCCACCCCCATGCTCTAGGGTGGGGAAGTCAGGCGCCATATGACCAGATCTTGTGATTTTTTTTTTTAAGAGAAGCTGAAAATCTGGGATTTGTACATGAAAACTCCCAAATTTCAAAAGTGGGCAGCGATTTCAAAACACTGCAAAATGCTTTTCAGTCCAAACCAAACACAGTGAGTTCCGTATTGGCCCCTGGTTGCCAGTTTGAGACCTCTGGGAGTAGATCCGATTTGGATCTGCGGTGTAACCTCTGAGCCTCAGTTTCCTGGACTGTGAAATGGGAAGAACGGTACAGCCGCCTCTACAAGGCTGTGTGATCCATCAGCAAGCCAACTGCTTGGCACAGGCCAGCACGCTGGAAGCTCTCAACTGACAGGAATTAGAAAGAAATCAAGCAAGTTGAAATAGCAAAACCATCCTTCACCAGATGCATGGATAAGCAAAATGTGATCTGTCCATACAACAGAATATGAGTCAGCCCCAAGCAGGAATGGAGTTCCAATCCATGTTACAACACGGATGAACCTTGAAAATGTTATGCTAGGTGAAAAGAAGCCAGGCCCAGAAGACCATATAGTGTATGGACCCATTTATAGGACATGGCCAGAATAAGCAGAACCATAGACACAGAAAGTGGATTAGTGACTGCCCAGAGCTTGTTGAGGGGAAATGGGGGATGAGGGGGTTACTGCTAATGGGTATTGGTTTTTTGGGGAAGGATAATGAAAATGTTCTAAAATTGAGTGTGGTGATGGTGGATGAATTGGATGGTATGTGAATCTCTCCATAAAGCTGTTTTTTTTTATTCTTTATTCTTTATTTTTTATCTAAGTAAGTGGATGAATATCTATTTATAAGGCTGTAGCATAATTTTAAAATGTGAATTAATAAAATATTTCTGATCAATTAAAATGTAAAAGATAGTAAATTACAGTGATTCCTTTTATATTATCATTTTTGACCTTTAAATGAGAAATAAAATTTCTCACTGTACTGTTGTTTCCATTGATTTAAAGAAATTAAATGCTTTGGAAACAGTATGTAATAAATACATGTATGCTATTATTCATTATTTTCTTTTACAAACTATTGTTTGGAAAGACGGTGATGTACATAATCTCAGTATCATACTTTTTACAGAAAGTTTGTGTGATAAAATGATTATGGTACTTCTCTAAATCATTTCAAAATAAGAAATTTGTTTAAGTTCCAGTTTATTGTTCTTATTTTAAAATGTAATTATAAAATACTTTCATGAATTTCAAAATTCATGCAGAGTTAAATCATTGTGTGTATTTTTAAAGAGAAACAATGTAACACCTATACATTTCATTAATGCTTGCCAAAAATTGTTTATTGCTATTTCAAGGTGCATTAACTAAAATGTTTTCATTATTTAGCAATATTCTAACAAGTTTAAACCTATATTATCTTTTTTTAGTAAAATATTATAAAATGTTGTCCTAAATAATCAAAGTAAAAGGCAGAAAGTCTGTTCTATCAAAATAACTTATTGCACTCTATGTTAACTTTATCATATCCTTGATTGTTTAAAAATATTGTCTTGTCACTTTTAAAAGAGCTAAGTCCTTTCCTTAACTTTAATTAAAAATAAATAAATAAATACTGCTTCAAACCTAATAACTTTTAACATTTTACTTTCTCAAGGTCAAACTCTAAAAAATATCTCTTTATTCCCAACAGTTACAAAAATTTGTTCTTTCACCTTGGAAAAATAAACAAATAAATAAATAAACTACTAAAAATTATTAAATTCATGT
>PVKY010011371.1:0-12073 GCA_004027775.1 Bradypus variegatus
AGGACATTCCTCTCTAGGCTGCAGTTCCTCAAAAATGTCACTCTTAGTTGCTCTTGGGGTGTCTTTCCTCTCTTAGCTTCTCCGGAGTAAAAGTCTGCTTTCAACGGCTGACTTCAAACTGTCTCTCATCTGCAGCTCCTCTCTCAGTTCCTCTGCATTCTTCAAAGCACCTTTCTTGGCTGTAGCAAGCTTGCTTCTTCTGTCTGAGCTTATATAGTGCTCTAGTAAACTAACCAAGGCCCATGCTGAATGGGTGGGGCCAATCTCCATGGAAATTATCCAATCAGAGTTATGGGGCACATCTCCATGGAAACAACCTAATCCAAACATTCCAACTTAATCAACACTAATATGTCTGTCCCCACAAGACTGCATCAAAAAACATGGCATTTCTGGGGGACATAATATATACAAACCGGTAGTGACCAAAAACACAATCATAAGAGGAAAAAAATGATAAATTGAACTTTATCCAGTTTAAAACCTTTGCTCTGTAAAAGAATTTTGAAATGAATGGAAATGAAAAATTAACATATTTAAATTTGTGGGAGGGAGTTAAATCAGTACTTAGGTATTTACAGCATTAAATACATATATGAGAAAGAAAAGATGTCAAAAGATCTGTTTCCACGGTAAAAAAGAAAAAAAAACCTACAAAAATAAGGGAAATGGAATGAAGAAATTTTGTAATAAATATCAAAACATAAATCAGTGATCAGGATAAGCTGTAAAGAAAATAAGTGAAAACAAAAGATCAATAAAATTGATAAACTTCTAGCTAAGGTTTATCACAAAAAATATAAAAAGAGAACATATTAGTTACAATATAAGGAATGAGAGAGAAGACATCACTACAGATTCTATAGATATGAAAAGATAGTAAGGGCATATCATGAATCCCTTTATGCCAATAAATTGGATAACTTGAATGAAAAAAAAAATGGATCACTTGTGTAGACTTATTTCAATGAAATAAAATTTGTATTTAGAAACCTTCCCACAAAGGAAACTGCAGACTTAAATGGTTTCACTGGTAAACTCTACCAAACACTTAAGGAAAAAACAATACCAACTCTACACCAACTTTTACAAACAATTGAAGATTAGGGAATGCTTCCCCACTTATTCTGAGAATCTAGCATTTCGTTGATACCAAAACCAAAGGCATTACTAAAAAATGCAGGCCAATATCCCTCATGAATATAGATTTGGAAATCTCAACAATAATTCAACAAATCAACTTAACAATATATCAAATGATTAACATAGCAAGACAAAGTAGAGTTTATCCCCAAAATGTGTGGACTTTTTGATATTTGAATACTAATGCAATTCAGCATTTAAAGACTAAAACAAGTAAAAATATAACTGTAGGAGGCAGGCTCTAAGATGACCCTCTGACATCCCTACTTCCTGGTATTCTTGCCCTTTTGTACCCTTCCCACATTTACCAGGGTTGATCTATGTAAATCAGTTAATACAGCAAAAGTAAGGAAATATATCTTCCAGGTTTAGGTTATAAAAGACTCTGTGGTTTCCCTTCTTGGGTGTATCTCTTGCTCTTGGATCACTTGCTTTTGGGGAAGTCATGTGATGAGCATCCCCACGGAGAGACACATGAGGCAAAGAGGAACTGAACTCTCCTGCCAACAGCCACTGTAAAGAGCTTGGAATTGAATCTTCCAGCTTCAGGCAGGTCTTCAGAGACTGCGGCCCCATTGATACAGCTTGATTGCAAGTTCATGGAGGACCCTGAGCCAAAATTTCCTACCCTTTACTCCCAGATTATTCCAGAAAATTGCAAACTGATGTATAGTGACAGATGAGTGGGTGGGGAGGAGAAGTTACAAAATGTGCAGGAAATCTTTGGTTTTATGATTATAAATGTATCAAAACTTATCAAATCATTCACTTTAAATATGTGTAGTTTTCCATGCCAATTAGGCTTCAATTAAGCTGTTTTCAAAATAGTTAATGGATACTCAAAGTGCATTCTTCCCCACTTATTTCACTGAATTTTACTATTATCTATATTCTAGAGGTCATTTACATCTTCATTATCTGCATGATGAAAACAGAATATAATAGTGTACTACTGCATCTCTTCCCAACTCCATATTCAGAGACATCATGTTGGAGCTTTAAATTGACCATGGTAGGAGTATAGATATTAAACAAAAGAAATTGATAAGTACTACAAATCAGAGTTTAATTTATTATTTTATTGACTGTATAGACTCAAGAAAGTAATGAAGAATACGTTAATAATGCAGTTTGAACAAGTGTATTGTGTCTGTAGTTTTCCACTGTTACTAGCACAAAAACTTGAGAAAATGTTCTTCCATTCAAAAAGTTAACCCATTAAGCAAAGAAGTCACTGGCATCATTGATGAACAAAGTTCCAACAAATTTCTATTTCACGATATTCTTATTAATGAATGAAATATCAACCATTTATCTTTTAAAATAGTCAAAAGATATGTTTAACCAAAGAAGATATACAGATAGCAAATAAATACATGAAAAAAATGCTCAAACATTGGAAAACTGCAAGTTTAAACCACAGTGAGTTACTACTACACATCTATCAGAAGGGCAAGCATTAAAAACACTGATCATAGCAATTAGCAGGGATGTGGGAGATCTCTAACTCTATTTCACTGCTGAGAGAACATAAAATGGCACTATCACTTTAGAACACGATTTGGTCATTTCTTCAGCCAAATTCAACATAATTTCTCAACCCTGTAATAAAGACCTAGGCATTAACATGAGAGAAATGAAAGTATATACCCATAAAGACCTATACCTTCTTGTTCATAGTAGCTTTATTTGTAAGAGCCAAAAAACCATATGTCAACTAACAGATGAAAAAAATGCAGTGTATTCATTCAATAGAGTACTGCTCAGCAATAAAAGGAATAAACTGTTCATACATGCAGCATTGATGAAGCTCAAGATATTTATGCTCTAAGAATGGAATTAGACAAAAAAGGAGTAAAACCTTTATGATTCCAAATGTATAAAATTCTAGCAAAGACAAACAAATTTGTAGTAAAAAACATAAATCAGTGGTTTCCTGGGGATGTGGGGATGGGAAAAACAGGAAGAGAGGCACTGAAAAGGGTATGAGGTAACTGTGCAGATGATAGATATGTTCATTATCATGATTACAGTGCTGGTTCCCAAAATATATATAGGTATTTCAAAACTTACCAAATTGTACAAATCAAGTATGTAGTTATTTGCATAACTTGCTGCAATTTATGTACAATTTATGTGCAAATAAACTGTTGCACATAAAAAAATCTAGATACTACACTCATTTTAGGAAGGTGGAAGATTTCGCAAACATATTGACTCCACCTCTCCCCTCAAGCTTTGCCAGCAAAGAATGGTAAGCAATGAGGGCCATTTCCACCTGAGCCAACAAAAACGCTAGTTATGACACATGCTACATCTCTGGACTACAGGATCTACTTTCTCTGAGCCCCTAGTTTCCTGCCTGTGCAGCAATAACCCTGAGATGAAAAATGTGGAGACTGCGTTAATCTACAAAGCCTTTAGATTATTTGCTCTGCCTTGGCCATGGGAGAGACAGAGGTCTGGAGGTTCTGAGAATTTCTGCAAACCCCACATCCTGTGCATCTATATTCAAAGTATTATTTGTGGATGCATTTTTAGATTAGGTAGATTCACTCTAGTTTCTTGTAGTCCCACCTACTCCTTCTTAATCACACTTAGTGTTTCTCTACAAATTACAATTCCCATCTGGACCCTGTAGCTGGCAACATTTGCATAACACATATTGGGCTTCAGGACACATGACTCCTTCGCAGGTGCTGGTTAAACAGCTTCTCTTTAACAGTGCTGGGGAATGTGAGAAACCTCCTAGGAAAAAGGGACCCAATTCACACTATCCCCAAATGCACTGGAGGTTGTCCTAACTGCTCCCTCCTCAGGGTCACAACTGGGCCCACAAAATTTCCTGGCATTCAGACATTAGGCCAACAAAGCTCTACAATCTTTCCTGGGAGGTCGTGGGCAATACAAGTGAGATCAAATCTGAACTGAGAGCTGTTCTTTGACATGCCACCCCTGCCAAGGCAGTAAATTTGGAGGCCCTTTTAATTTTTAATTCTGTTCTCAATCCGCCCCATACAGTGATCAGAACACAAAAGATTAAAGGTGGCTTTAACAATAAGGCCTTTATTATCACATGAACCAGAACAATGTAAAACAGATAGTTGTTGGGTTGGGTAACCAGGAAGCTGGATACATTCAACATAAACCCAACAAATGTCCTTGAAAAAGGAAGCCTCTGCAAGCTGCTAGCAGAACCCAGCTTAGGTCTTTGTGGCCAAAGATGGGTCATATCCATAGCTAAACTAGTCAGATGTAAAGGAACCAACTCCTTCACAATTCCCTTCAGGGATGAAAGCAAACATAGGTCTGCCTTCCCTAAACACAGTGGAGTGGCTAACACACACTCTGGTACAGTTGAGATGGTTCTGCCACAAACACTGGGAGTGATAAAACTCTGGTCAAGTCCATGGTCAGATAATGCAACATAGCTCCAGAAAGCTTCCAACATACCTAGCATTCAAAGGAAATCTCCCCAGTGTGGATATTAAGATGAACAATGTTTAACTTTCTGGCTGACTGCTCTCTCATAAAGGCTATTCTGAGAGCTTCTCTCTGGTGTGAGTCATGGTGAAAAACCAGGGAGTACATTCCTTGTACTCTTAAGGCCTTTCTCCAGTGTGAATGTTCTGGTGCCAAATGATGCTAGGCCTTGGCTGAAGGTTTTCCCACATTTTCTGCACTAATAAGTTCTATCTGGTCTGTGAAGTTTCTTGTGCTGAATCAGATTCGATTTTTGGCTGAAGGCTTTCCCACATTCAGTGCACTCATAAGGCCGCTCACCAGTGTGAACTCTCCGATGTTTCATAAGGTCAGAACTTTGACTAAAGGCTTTTCCACATTCACTGCACTCATAAGGCCTCTCACCAGTATGAACTCTCCGATGGTTAATGAGGCTGGAGCTCTGGCTAAACAACTTCCCACAATCACTGCACTCATAAGGCCGTTCACCAGTGTGAATTCTCCGATGTTTAATAAGACTGGAAATGTGGCTAAACAATTTTTCACACTCAGTGCACTTATAAGGTCTTTCTCCAGTATGAACCCTTCGATGTTTAATGAGGTTGGAGTTGTAGCTGAAGGCTTTCCCACATTCACTGCACTCATGAGGGCTTTCACCAGTGTGAACCCTCCGATGTTTAATGAGGTTGGAGCTTTGGCTAAAGAATTTACCACACTGGTTACACTCATAAGGTCTTTCACCAGTGTGAACTCTCCGATGTTGAATGAGATTGGAGTTTTGGCTAAAGAATTTTCCACATTCACCACACTCATAAGGCATCTCTCCAGTATGAATTCTCCGATGTTTAATGAGACTGGAGATGTGGCTAAAAAATTTTCCACATTCATGGCACTCATAAGGCTTTTCTCCAGTATGAACTCTCTGATGTTGAAAGAGGCCAGAGCAGTGACTAAAGATTTTCCCACATTCGCTACACTCATAAGGCCGTTCTCCAGTGTGAATTTTCTGGTGCTGAATAAATCTGGTTTTACGGCTGAAGGCTTTACCACATTCACTACATTTATAAGGCCTTTCTCCAGTGTGAATTTTCTGATGTATAATGAGGGTAGAAGTCTGTCTAAAGAATTTCCCACATTCGCCACACTCATAAGGCCTTTCTCCAGTGTGGATTCTCTGGTGCTGAACAAGTGTAGATTTGTTGCTGAAAGCTTTCCCACATTCACTGTACTTACAATGCCTTTGCACAGTGTGAAAACTCACCACATCTTTGGTGTTCCCACATGGTTCCCCAACACTGTGAGTGGCCTGATGCTGGAGAAAGCCTGATCTGGCCAGCAAGTCCTTCCCAACCTCTGTGTATATGAAAGGCTTTTCTGGTATGTCGCTCCTGTAGCTCTTCATATATGAGGTTCCACCCTCATCTCTTCTGATGGGCTTCTCCACATTCTGTTGAATCTGTTGCTGGTGAAGGTTTGCATTGAACCCAAACCCTCTCCCATATGCCCCACATATATACGGTTTCTGCCCAGGATGTGTTGCCTGGTGTTCAGCCAGGTGAAAAATGTTTTTCAAGAGTAGGCCACACATGTCACAGGAATAGTCCTTCTGGGTGGTGAGACCTGCCTTGGGATTCCAATCCTGTGACACATCTGTAGAAACACTATGCCCAGAAGGTGACTCATTACTCTCCGTTCCATGCCAAAAACCTGAAAGTAGAGAAATACTAGTGAAGTTCATGTTAATTTTAGTGCAAGGAAACAACCCATCACAAATGTGTTCCTGAAACACCCGGGAATGAATCTGGGGGAATGTTGGCAAGTTGAGAAGCCTGGGGTCAGGATAAAAGACAGTCTACTGTGTATCACTGTGGCAGGAAAAGTCACAAAATAGAGGTGGCCTGACCAGAGCCAAGGACACAAGGATGGGGGAAGTACTGGGTAGAAAGACAAAGAACTCACTTCTCTGTAAAGGCCTTTCAGCCGGGCCATGGCTGCTGGTAACCCATGAGGACTGTGCAGAAGCGTGTGTCCAGGCCCAGGAAAATCCGACTGCCAATGAGTAGTTGGTGTTCAAGGACTATTAAAGGAAATGTGCACATCTCATAATATATTAAGTGTAGGCCAATGTTGAAGAGTGCTGTAGAGGGAGCTGTGGAGAGAGTGAGACATGGAAGCCAGAAAGGTGGGGGAAAGCCTAAAGTCAGAGTAGAAATGACAAGTATGCAAAGTGTCAAGAACGGAGAAGAAAAGGCAGAAATGAGGGATGGCCACTGGCTTTGGCACCAAAACGATGATGAACACAAGAAAAGTTGCTAGTATGATTTGAGCCCAGTGGTGATGTCACATCCTCCCCCCATTTCCCACTCACCAGAGCTAGGTCCTGTAGGAGATCCTCTTGCCAGGGCCGGAGTCATGTCCACTGTATCAGGCACCCAGGGTTCTTCCCCCATCTCCAGTTGGGCAACTACATGGGGCCTGAAAGACAGAAGTCCTAAAGGAAGGACAGGGCGGGTTAGTGACTAGCACTTGATCAGGTGAACTATCCCACAAGAGACCACAGGAAAGAAAACTAAATATTGTGAAAAGAACCTACAAGGAAGGCCTTGCAAGAACAACCCAGGGGTTGCAGCAAGTAGTTGCCACATCAGTGTTTGTAATTCCTGGTACATTCAGGCCCTAGGAATTGTCAGCTAAAGGAAAGGGGCAGAACCCAAGTCACAGAACTGACTGACACAGATCAGGACAGTCACTCAGATAGGGTTAAACCAGATGGGATCCACTGGGCTGACCCTAAGATTCCTCATCACAGGACCCTTCCCTCCAAGGCTTTGGGGAAGCAGGTATTGCCTGCTCAACTTCCCTACAGCTCAGGGAGAGGATGGGGCAGCGCACACAGCTCAGCCCTGGAGCCCACAGCACACATTCCAGGAAAGTATAGAAGGAGGCAGTGCCTATGGTCCAGTTGAGGGAAGGACAGAGTTGCCTCTTGGGAAAAGGGAAAGGCAGACACACCGGGATGGGTATGAGGGCCTTACCCAGTGAGGCCATAAGTGCAAAGTTCTTCAGCGTCACATCACAATACAGGAGTCTCTGAGCCTCATCAAGGAGCCCCCATTCCTCCTGGGAGAAATAAACGGCCACATCCTCAAAGGTCACACAGCCCTGTCATGATGAAGACAGTTCATTCCATGATCAGCTTCTCTCCTCAGGATTCCTTATCCATCCCCCCATCTCCAACCCTTGCTCATCCTCTTCACCAGCTTCCCAAATCAGAGGAGATACTGGGCCCTGATTCCATGGTGCTTACTCTTTTCTCACGCCTCTCTGATCACTGCATCAGCCTCAGCAACTGGTTAGATAGAGCCAACTAAATTCTGGGCCTGAGGTCCAGCGCCCCACACCCCCCTCTGTGAGCACCTCCCACTAGTGTCGCCATAATTTCAGGCTTCTCAGATACAAACAAACATGGGCTCAATCTTCTCCCTTAATCCCACAGTACAAGGGCCCTAGGTCAATAGTTCACACTCCCTCAGTACGTGCATATCCCTCAGGACCACAGCTTCCTCACAACTCTGGACCCTACCACTGCAGAGCTACGAAGGCCGCCCTGCCTGGCCCGTTCCTCGCTTCACTGAAGTCACCCAAGACCACACACACATCTCAGATACCCACGGTCCTCTTCCTCTTCTGTGTTGCACATTCTGTCCCTTCATTCTACTCCCACCCACCCAGGTCCTAGCGACTCTCCCCCTGAGCTAATTCCCCCACCCACCTGACTGAAAACCCCCAGGCCCTACCAAGGGTCACCCACCCAGGTCTCACTGTAATTGCCTCTGTGAATATTAAGCCTCAGCATCCATCTCATGTCTATTCTCTACTGGAAAATTCTGGCCACCTGCTAGACTGTCTTCTTCCCACACACTGCCCTCCCCCCATCTCCTACCACCACTGCCGCTACCACTACTCTGCCTCATTTGTCCATATGATGCCAAACAAGCCAACCATGATACCCGAGCAACATACTCAGTTTCTCTGGCACCAGCTTGACCCACAGCTACATCCTTATCCACATACTGGATGCCACATTTGCGATGTTTCTAACCTTAACGCCTCCCAGGAACTCTACAACTGTGTTTAGCTGCCCACTCTTCAACTCCACGAAGGGGTCTGTGGACTATCAGAGACTCAGTAACTTCTGAGATTTCCACTGAAAATTCCTCCTACAATCAAATTCCCTTTTCAGTTGATGGCACTTCTATTCTTCTAGCTGCTAAAGACAAAAACCTTGAGGTCACCCTTCTCTTTTTCACCCTCTACAGCAGAAGTCTGGACAGCCCAACTTAAAAGACAGATCCAGGATCCAATCACTTAGTTCTGCATGCGCTCTGGTCGGGCGACCAGTACCACTCGCTTGGATCATCGCAGTAGCCTCTCCCTGGCCCCCACTCCCGCCCCCCACCTCTGCTGTTGGTTTTCCACTTTGCATCCACAGGGAGCCTAAGACTTCAGTCAGATCAGCTTTCTCCTCGGCTCTAAACCTTCCAGGGCTCCCAACACCCACAGAATAGTGACCCCGGGATTCCAAGGCTTACTTCTGCCCACCTGCTCTCTGGTGGCACCAGTTATAATGGTGACCTGGCATTCCCTGGACACCCCCAATTCAGTCTCAGCCCCAAGCATTTCCATACGTCTGTTCCTGTGTCTGGAAAACCCTTTCTCAGTTCATCCCATTGGATTCCAGAAATGGGAACAGCTCTATGTAATCCCTGGCCGGGTTCAGGCCCTTCGGCCAGAGTGACAGCCCTCCAGGCACACCAGACTCAAAAGCAGAAAGATGGTAAAGGCAGCAAGTCCGAGGACAACACCATCTTTTATAACGTATCGTCAACATGAGATTGGGGGTTCTATAGCTGCCAAGGGCCAGAAGCCCCTCCACTCACCTGCGCGGAGTCCATCAGCGCCGCCGCAGCCATCCGGCCGAGAGAGGCGGGTGACCCGAACAGGTCTCGCGGGCTCCGCCGACCACCCACCTTGCCTTGCCCGGGGCGGGATGTGACCTCGGGCTGCTGAGGGTCGCACGCGCCCAAGGCCCAGGGCGGACACTCCCGTTACGGGTGGTAGTGGGGGGACGGTCACGGCTTGTACAAAAGCGCAGAGGTGGGTCCTCTCCTCCTCACTGTCCCTCCCTGTTCGGTCCGAAGAGACATCGGGAAAGCTGCGCCGACCCAGCCCCCGCCTTCCCCGACTGCGTGTAGACAGAAACCCCGCGCCTAAGGTCCTTCCCCGCCCCGGGGGGCCACGAGAAACGCCCACTCCCCGCTCGTCGTTAGCCCAGCGGCCGCTGCCGACGCACAGCACAGCCTTCTGGGTAATGTAGTTTCTGGCCTGCATCCGGCCGGGCTACTGGGCAGGAGCGCGTGGCGCGCGGGAGAGAGGCTGCGGCGCGGGTGGCGCGCACTACTTCCTAGAAGCGCCGGCAGGAGGGCTGGGAAATAATGTTCCAGGTTTCCTAAAACAGGTAGGGAGCATTTGTTTCTCTCACAGGAGCTACTCCCAGAGTCCTGTGGCTACCTTGGGCAACGCCCCGCCATAAGAGGCCATTACTTGTTCTTCCTGCCCGTGTGGGCATAGGCGGCCCCTTCTCTTTTCTGACACTCAGAGACGTGGGTTCACATTGAAAAATGAAGGTAATACCAGACTTGAAGAGTCTTTATTTAGTAGCATTAAATGTTGCTCCAATTCAGTGGTTCTCAAACCAGTGGCCTCCGCAGCACCTGGCAATTCGTTTAAGTTGCAAATTCTCAGGCAAAAATTAGTGTGACTCCGGAACTTTGGACATGGGTCTGGACATGGGGCCCAGCAGTCTTGCTTCAACAGGCCCTCCAGGGGAATCCAATTAGGGAGCATTAAAATCTCCAGTTTCTGTCCACGCCACCGACCCCACCCCTCCATGGAAGCCCCTGAATAAAGTCACTCTTGACTGTTTAACATTGTCTGGTACAATTTTTTCTTTGATGGAAGGTGTGTCATTATTCATCACTAATTCTCAGGGACGAGGAGCTTCCCCCTTTCCTGACTTCTCTCTGGCCTTCTGGGCAGCCAGATCCGGATACAAATGATGAGGTCGTGAGATGTCCTGGCTGGATGTCCCTCTGTTGGAGGTTACCAGGTCCTGTCCGTGTTAAGCCTATCACCTGAACCTGCAGCCCACAGGTGAGCAGGAATCCTGGGGAGTTAGAAAATGGGACCACTGACGTTCACAAAGTTTATACCAGGAAAGGGCACAAATAAGAAAACATAAAAAAGACAAATTATGCAATCACTTCTCTCCGTTTTCCATTGCCCAATTGTCATTCACATGGTCCAAATTTGTGTAAGGAAAGCTGAGTGTATAGAAAGAGAAAAAGGGATTGGTGAGTATCTAACCAGTTTCTAGAAGTATCCATTATTTGGTAACCAGATACCCATTTTTTATTTCTCCTACACATTCATACACTTTCCTACCCTTTCATACCCTGTTTTATGTGACATCCTGAAACCTCATGCAGTCACTGCCTCCATCTCCATTTTAATATTTTTGTTCCTACCCTAATCTAAAAGGAGATTAGATTAGTTATTGTCACCTTTCATTCCTAGCATATGGTTGTAGTTTAAGGACACAGTGCCGTGACCTACACAAACTGCTGGAGGAATTGCTGCCAACTAGATTTCCATACATACAAAAAGTGCCATTCAAGAAAAAATAAGTGAAATAAGACTATTTTGGGCCAAAAGTGAAAAAATTTAATGGAAAGTTGACCTGCATAAAGTGAAATCCTAAAGGTTATATTAAAGAATGATGAAAATTGACTCCAGATGAAAGATCTTTAATGAGAGAAGGAATGAGGAGCTGAGAGAGGGATGCATGGGTGGATGTGGGAACCCCAGGCCCAGGGCCTTCTTTAAGGGCCTTGAAGACTGCACACAGCAGCTTGCATGACCTAGGTCAGTTAAGGTTTGACCTATTCTTGTAAAATCAGGAAATGTAATCTATATCTGCCTCCTCCCTGAGACTCCCTAAAATGCTGTTATCTACAAGATAATCTACAATCCACAGAATGAAGATGAGTGGTTGCCAGGGGATTGAGGGAGGGGAAGTGAGGAGAAACTGCTTAACAGGCACAGGATTTTATTTTGGAGAGATGGAAATGTTATAAATTTCCTCTAAATAGAGATAGTGGTTGCATAACATTGGGAATGTACTAAATGGCACTGAATTGTTGATTGAATGAAGCAGGTCTGGTTAAGGCCAGCACAAACTGGGCCAAAGAGTAAAGGGCAAAACTGACTGTGTTTTACAACTTCAACTTCCATATGAGACCAAGGGAAGAGTTGTCTATTTGGTACAGGATATATATTTCCTAAACAGTACAACTCTACAGTCAGATGGTTCAAATACCACAATTACATGGAATTTTGAATAGGAAGT